>JAHZNJ010002445.1:773-26521 GCA_027744475.1 Lepidocyrtus cf. sotoi NNG-2020
GGGTAGGTATACTCCCATTATAACAACCCCCATCCCGCTGTGGGGATTTCGAACGTTTGGAAAATTTTATAGACCCCCGTGTTAAGAATTAAATGACGTAGTTTTCGTACAGATAAGATAGTAAATTATTAATTGCTAAACTCTTTTATTTTTTAATCATGTTTCAGAATGGGGAGAGTCAGAAACTGGCGAAGTAGCCACTGTGAAAACGATGAAGTCGTCATTACTGAGTAATTGAGATTTTAATTTTCAAGTAAATCTGGAATTTTGCTTTGCGTAAAACCGTGAATTTAATTCTTGGTTATTTCTATTGTTTTATTACCATTTTTTTAGATATTGTGTTAGTCTCAGAAGCTTCAAAAGACCATAAACCAATCACCAAGAAAGTTGTCCCTTCAATGACAGTACAAAAGTTGAAAGGACTTGTCCAAAGGGTTTTTCGAGAGGAGAATCCGCCTTCTAAAATCGTCGTTATTAGTTCGAGAGTAATTAAAAATCTTTTCCGATGATAAATCTTTGAATTGAAAACGAAATCCTAAATGGAATTAAATTAAAATGCATTTTTTTTACAAAACAGAATCCTGGAATAACCTTTCCTTTGGAAGATGAATTTTTCGATCTAGCATCATATTCAGTTGAAGAAGGAGATAAACTTGTAATTTCCTGGTGAAAAGAGCCCATGACACGAGTTTCACCATTTCATGATTCACCGTCAAGTTTTATAAATTAGTTTTCCAATGAATTGAACCGAGTTAAATGAAGCACTGATCAAACTCAAAACTACTTTTTAATTAAAAAATAAAACCTTCAATAACTTAAATAATTTATTTAATTTTAATTTTATGTACTAATTACAGTCATTTTTTCATTTTAATCATTTATATTATTTCTAAACTTTAAATACGTAACTAATTAAAAAATGAAAAGAAATGAAAGTTTTAATCAGTATTTTGCAACAGAAATAACTTTTTTATTAATAAAACCGAAACTCTCATAATATTTAAACTTTACTACTATTTTTTTCATTTTCATTCTACTTTCATTTTCATTTAATTGCGAAAGCATTTTAGCAGCAGAGTAGAAGCACGAACAAAGAAAACCGACATCATGCATTCATCACATCGCGCATCGGTCAAATGATTCGAGCTTGGCATTTGGCATTACCTCAGTCCTCCTCCTCCTGCTATATCCTTTGCTGTAAAAATGTAAATCGACTTTGTTTTGTTGTGTTTAAAAGTTTTCCTAGATTGGTAAGTTATCGAATGACAAAATATTCAGAGAATTTAATCAAGAATCAAGAAAAGGTTGCGATTGCAATGCAACAAACAACTGAGGAGCGAGATGATGGGGAATTGGGGATGCGGATGGGATGGAGACGGAGGTGAAATGTCCATATCACAATATTATCAGTTTTATGAGAGTCTTCCTGTTGCTTGTGGTCGGTGCGTACCTTCATTTGCATAATATGTACCTATTTACAAAACGAATATATATAGTTATTTACATATTATACTTAGAAAGAATGATGCATTCCGTACGTTTTTACAGAGAATCCAATCTTCATCGCTGCAATTCTCCAACCAAACTCATCTTCTTCGTGCACTCTGCTATTAATTTGTATGTAAAATCAAAATTACTAAAACGCAGAAGAACAAGCAGCAACAGCAACAGGGACAAGACATCTCTCCTCTCTTCTTTGTCATTTTTAGTTTTTTTCCTTCTCTTGGTTCTTTTTCATGTAGCATTTTAGCAGACCCGCCCGCGCCCGCCGTGCAATCATAAACCTTTTAACTTTAGCTAGGTACAAAATCGTAAGGTAATTAAAATTCTTTGTTCTTTGCAATCTATCAAGCTTTGAGGGGAAAGAGACGAAAACGAAAACTGCATTTGCACCACTACCACTGAACTGAGATATCTACCTATAAACCTACCCTGTGTTAGTGCCATTAGTTTAGTTAGTTAGTGTTAGTACTCAAGTACTTTACGTTGAACTTTACGTCGACAAAAAAACGATCCTATTTCAATATGCATTCATTCTGAAAAAAGACATTGATTTGGTGTGGTCCGTTGACAATGTCCGTTTTTCGTACTTTCTGTGAATGAGTGCAAGCAAAGGTGAAGAGAAGACTGAATGTGAATGAATGATGAAATGAAAAACTACATCTTCAATTCAATCCACGAACGCCACGGTTTTTTTTAGATCAAAACTGACTTTAATACTGTGGTGCTACTACTACTGCATTGGTGTTTTTTCGGATTAGCTATTCAGTTGGATTCTGCAGTTTCAGTCAGACAAATTCCTTTTTAGTTTTTTTAAGAGAGACTGTGAGCATACACTGCACTGTAGTTTGAGGAGGTTACTATAATTTTGGCAGAAGTTTTTCTTGGAGCCAGCATTTAGCAGTGCAGCGTGCAGCGACAGCAACCGACCCCGACGCGACGACGCAGTTTTATCGCGGTGAAGTAGCTTTTCTTTTGTTCCATAATAGTAGTTATCTGTCGTATTTCATCATCGTAAATCACTTTTTTTAGTTTTTCATGCTTCTTCTACGCAGCAGCCACTGAACAACTACTTGAGAAATTACTAAAGGTTAAAAAATTATTATTATTTCAAAATTAAAATGATTAGCTTTGCATTGTGATAAGACTTAGAAGCCAGAATTGAATTGAAGCGGATTAAAAAAATCATCTAGTTGTTTCATTACAAATTAAGTTCCAGGAGGTGATTCCTCGTGTCATTTACGGGTAGACGGATCAAGTAATATAAAAGCCGAGAGAGAAATTAAGGACTGAGTTCCATGGAGGATCAGAATGTAAGAAGACATAATTAAAGAATTAAGCTACATACTTATGACTGTCATAATTAAAACAAGATTAAATTATTATTGTTAATGCTAGTCGGTGTCGTAGGAAATTTTAATTTCAATATATTATATTCCACTTTAGAACGCTCAAAACAATTCAACAAGCGGAGCTGCGGGAACTGGTGCAGCTTTAGAGGGTAACAGGAACAACACTCCCCGAGCAGGCTTTAAACGAAAGCATAACATGGATCCGGATGGTGTCCTGGTGAAGACGGTTGCGTCTTATTATGCTACAACTGAGGTTAATAATTAAATAGCTGAGAATTATAATAATTAAAGTAAATGACTGGCGTATCGGAAATTAAATGATTTCATGATTGATTCAAATTGTATTATTTTTTAGATTAAGCAAGAATCATTTGCTTTTGTGTGGAGTTTGAAAAATTTCGCATACTTCGCTGGTCAGGATGAAGTTAAATCTCCAATCTTTAGAGGTGGATCCAAAGATAAACACTTTTGGTAAGGTACAGTGGCGAGACGTCGCTTCATTGATTATTTTCCTTTCTGTTTTGGTTTTTAAGTATTGTACTTAGTACTTACTTATCCATTATAAATAAACCTTCGATTTTTTTAATATGACATGTGACTTTAATAGCCTTTATTCCTTTTCCTTGTTGCAGGCAACTGAAAGTGTCTCCAAAAAAGAAACTTGATGACAAAGAATATATGTCAATACACGTAATTTTAGTCTCGTTTGGAGATGGCGACAATTCTACTCACCGGAAGCTTAAAGCCAGATTCCAGGTGAACATTCTGGACACAGCACAAGGAACGCATGGAAAGCAAGCAGGTCAGTATAAGTACAGTTCATTAAATGTCGTGATTCTGAGTATGATCAAACAAAAATAAACTTTAACTTGTCATTAAAAAACAATTAAATACAGGCTCAACTGCGATGGAACCATGCGAATTTAAGAAGTCGTCTGTTTGGGGTTATGATAAGTTCGTCTTATCAAGTGATTTGATCAATGAACGTGGCCGTTACCATCACTTATTGGCGGAAGACACCATCCGCATTCGTTGTCAACTCTGGATCATTGGTGACATTAAGCATAGTGCTGTTAGTGGGGCTAAAATGACGGAGGAAGAACAATTTAAACGCAACAAGGAAATGATGGTTGCGGATTACAGCAGGTTGCAGCATGCTAATGTCTTAACGGATGTTGAGATAATCACACGCAACACCTCTTTCCCCGCTCATAAGATTGTTCTGGCAGGTAAAGAGTTGATAATTTCTGGATCAATTAAAATGATTGTATTTCACTGCAATAAATAGAATAGTTGCTCTATTTTTTAACTAAAAGTATTTAAACTGTGTATTATATGTCATTGTACATTTGCAGCCCGAAGCGAATATTTTGAAGCCATGTTTAAGTCCCAACCGACATTGAACGTTGTGGAGGTTCCAGACTACGACGATGACATCATAAAAGCGATGTTGGACTACGTTTATTCTGGAGAAACACCACTTCTGAATCAACGGGCTTGCGATGTGTTGGAAATTGCTGAGAAGTTTAATTTAGCTGGACTCAAGGAAGGATGTGAGGTTGTTATGCTAAACAATCTGAGTGTTGCAAATTCTGTAAATTATTTGATCCTGGCTAATACTTGCAATGCTCTAATGTTGAAAGCGCAGGCTATTGCTTTCATAAATGAGTAAATACATTATAATAATATTCAATAAATGAAGCTTTTTAAAACTCTAGTCCAGTTGCTTGTTAATACATAAGGTACTACGTTTATTTAACAATTTAAACAGGTTCAAGGAGGAAGTGAAGAAGACGGATGCGTTCCAAGCCGCTGTCCGCAGCAATCGGCATTCAGCTCTCTTTGTTGATTTGTACCTTTCCCAGTAATTTCAACTCAACCCTTTTAATGATTTTAGTTGTAGATGTATTACTATAGTTTAGATGCTTAGCTCTTTAGGGTTGAATGTTGCTTAGAATGAAATACGAAAAGACTGATTTGGCTAAGTGAAAGTAATTTGTTTCTTTCTATTTGTATGATGTTTTATATAATTATTGTATTACTGATTTAGTAATTTACTGTTACGGTTACGATATATGATTATATTGATTATGTATGCATACATTAGACTATGCGCCGGTGTGCCTACCAGTTCGAAACGACAGATCGTTTAATGTTAAATGATTTATTAGTTATTTCTCCGATACCGATACCGTTGTAATTTCAGTTGAAATACATTTCTTGTTTTATTTATTAAATTATTATTTATTTATTATTCTTCATTAAATCTTGTATAAATAGGTATTATCACGTAAATACCGCACTTACGTAAGAGAGCGTTTTCTTAAATTAATTTATTATTTTCATCTAACCCGTTTGTATCCTTTTTGATTTTCTGATTTACTCTTATATTTACTTATGAATAATTAAATAGGCCGTTTATCAATAAAAGCTGTATAAAAATTAATGCAATTTCGTTCTAAGAAAGCTTCACTATAATTCTAAACTTAGTCATATTATATTCCCTGCTGCACCGCGCTCTAATCTTACATAGACGTTCCGTTTCCGTTCAACACATTTATCTCATAGCCCCGTAACTTTGCATAATGCTATAGCGGTATGTTGCTTTTTACTTATTTAGCACAGCAGCAGATGACGAAAAAAGGAAGAAAAAAAGAAAGCGCAAAATATTGTGTTCGCAAATTCAAGCCAGTTGTTTTTTAGACGGAACAAGTTGGCTTTCATACAGTTCATTTCAATTCAATTTGTTGGCAAACAAAAAGATTTCAAAAAGGTTAGATTAGAAATTCATTCCAGCCGTTGTCAATTGTCAATTAGCTTCTTAAAAACGAACTCGTTTCATTAGATTCATTAGTCATTTTATGTTTATGTCAATGTCACACATGCATAATCAGTCGCCTGTTTGATTGAAATATTTTTGTTTTTGAATGTTTCAGAGTCTGCAACATTCGATGGTACTACTGAGACTCAAGGTAAAGGAGGTAATATCTTTGCTTGGCGTGTTATGTGGAGTTGTCATTATTGTGGGAATCTTTTTTAGTGATTGTTTATCTGGGTTGCCAAAAAGCACCGCGTTGAGCAGTGGAAACGATTCTTCAGGCATGAATAACTTCAGGGCTGTATTTGTGACCACACCAAACATAGAAGTGGCCAAGAAAATTGCTCAGTGAGTTAAAAGTAGCAGTGACATCCTGTCATTCAGTCATGACGCAAGACACTCAATAAAAAAATCAGATTAATTGATTCTTTCTTTCTTGTATTTCGAATTCGTGAGAAGTTTATCAGTTAGAATTTAATCAGCTGATTTTGTTTTCAGTGGACTTGTATCCAATCGACTTGCCGCATGTGTTAACATCATACCACAAATCACATCTGTGTAAGTTTTTTTTTGTTTTTCAATCAGTATTGGTCAAATGAAAAATATGCCGTTTTTTCAACACTAAATATTTGTCGTCTATAACGTTATACCCAATTTTTTACTTCTTTGCTTTAGGTACGAGTGGGAGGGCAAAATAAACGAAGATTCTGAGCTACTTTTGGTAAGAAAAAGAATCTCATTTGATTCCGATATTAATTTCTCATTGTCCTTTCATGTTGTCTTTACTTTAATTGATTGTGTTTATAACTAATTTCGATTGCAGATGATAAAGACAGAATCAGATAGAGTGGATCAAATCGATAAGTTTGTTCGGTAAGCTCTTTTATCATTAAGAGTCAGCATCATGAAGTGAAAGCATAATGTCGAGCGTAATTTAATTAGTACTTAAACATTTTTATATTTTAGAGAAAACCATCCTTACGATTTACCCGAAGTCATTGCTGTTCCGGTAAATAGGAACTGTTCACACAATAATTTAATTACAAATAGTTAATTTAATTTAATTTAATTCAATAGTTTTACAAATCTTTGAGGTGTTGGCTTGGATTTGATGATATTTAATTGTGATTTTGTCAATAAAAACTAGATTGACCAAGGAAGCACAAAATACTTGCAATGGATTAAAGATACCTTGAAGGGCGGGGAAGCAAAATCATCGTCTTAAAGTCGTTTTTGGACTGCTCGCTTGTTTTTTTAATAAGATTTTCATTATTTTAATTCATAATTCAATTAATTAAAAATTAATATAAACACTCATCATGGCGCTCACCCTCCAGAATGAAGACGGAACAATTGAATGGATAAAGAGCGCAGCAAGTTCTATAAGAGAACTCAAAACTTTACAAGCTGGCCGTCCGCATTCGGGGTCTACAAGTACTTTTAGAATTTTAAGTATTACGAATATTTCAACTGGACAACCAGCTACTAATGAAGGGATTCCTTTAGCCACTTCAGTATATTGCCCGTCTCCAAGTGCTGCTTTAGTTGGTCCTGAATCAGGCCTCATTTCAGCTGCAATTGGTTTAACTAGTGTTTCAGAACTTGACCGCCTCATAGATCGGTGTCTGACAAGACTATATGTTGGGGAGAGCTGCGAATTTACCATCAACTGTTGCAGATCTAAGATTTCCTTGATAATTACCATCCAGTTAGTATCTATTGAAGGTATGAAATGTGAATAAAAACTCAACTGGATTTTGTTTGCAATTTATAATTCATGCGATTTCTAATTTTGTATTTTTCTTCGATATTTTTTTATCTAGATTCAACCGAATTATTCGAATTAGACAATCAGAAAATATACGAATCCGCCAGCAAACTCAAAGAGGAAGGAGTCAAGCTGTTTAGTGACGGTTTCCCGATAGACGCTTTCTCCAAATTCAGCCAAGCATTGAAATACTTTTACCTCCAGCATCCTACAGCATGGGAGCCGTCGCATAATGCTCTTATATCAACAATCAAATCGAATATGGCTAGCTGTCATGTGAAAGCTGGGAATTGGATGGAAGCTATTGATCTTAGCAGTTTGGTTTTAGAAACCGATTCAGATAATATTAAAGCACTTTACAGAAGAGGCCTGTCCTACATTGAAACACAAGTAAGCTTATTTACAATGTATGAAAAAAGTATCCCCTTTATGATTAAGTACGTATAACTTTCTCCAAATTACAAAGAAACGTTTCTCTAAAAACATTTTCTGTTGTTTGGCTTTGCAGGAATTCGAGAAAGCTAAAAATGATTTGCTCAGGGCAAAGGAAATAGATCCGGGAAATCAAGCGGTTAAAAATATGTTAGAAATTCTAAATAAAAAGCAGAAGGCTTTAGATACTAAGTGTGCTGATGCAATGAAAAAATATTTTTCGTGAGGTCAGTTGCAGTTGTGAAGTTTGCATTACGCTCAAGGAAAAGGAAAACTACAAAAAACTAATTGTTGTGTGAATATTATTACAGATCTTAAAAATTATTTTCCGTGTATTTTTAACATTGTACAATTTGTTATAAATATTAACTTTCATCCCTTTACTCCAAATATTCTGTTCTGTTATATGTTGTCTGTCTATTCAGTTGAAAATCGTTTGTACAGAGAATAAAGCTGCGTCATTGATTGGAATTTATTACTGTAAATTCGAATTGTAATTATTATTATTATTTCATATTTTTTTATCGATTTTTTAAGTATTTTATAACATAATATATTTCTAGTTATGTTATAATTCACAGAAATACAATATTTAATAGTATTTGTCTTGGGAAGAATGAATGAATAATCATTTTATAATAAGTATAAATATTCATAACATGGACTTTATATAGAGTTCATTTAAGGCTAAACAAAATAGTGTGGTTAAGGCACAGAGCACCGAACTGGATTTATGATTCATCATATTTTTCATTACATAAAATGGCTAATTGCCCTTGTATTGTACACCCAAAAAACCTTATTTACAATTACAACTTCCCAAATCATTTTCCAGTCAGTTATCTTTTAAGAAACTCAATCTAATTACATTCTATCTATCTAGTTTTACCATACTTGTTTTACTGTTGAAGAAGTAGTACAATATTACATGTTTACGTTTTTCCATTTTTGTTTGTGTGTTGTAAAGGTGATCACTGACTCATGAAAGGCTTAAGGTGGACAACCGCCGACGTGTCATAAGTTCACAATATTATCCTAGTCTATATAATAACTTTTACAGCGATACAGATACAGAAAATACTTTTCGACAGGATGGCATTTTTTATATACATAGAAACAGTGTTTTTACGTGTTGCAGATAAACCACTTTCTTGAGAGAGAAAATATACGTCTGTATTGCTATATTAGTATTAGTAATATAATATACGAATTACATTTCATAATAATAAATTTATCGAATATTATTTTCTGTGATAAGGCTAATTTGATTTCTTCGAAGACATCCCGTCCAGAATCATTTCCGTTGTCGCTGTTTCCAACCCCTTCGCGATGAGTTTTACATAGACAGGTTTGAGAACCTACAATTCAAAGATTACAAAAATGCATTACATAAAAATACCTACAGATTTTTATATAGGTCAGTTTGACTATGGCCAAAAGACGACTCACGTATTCCCATATCGTTGAAGCTCCGGAGTCTATATGACTTCCGATGTCTCTCATTTCCCCGCTGTATCTGTAAACAAAATTATGAGAAAAAAAGTTAATTTTTGTGCTTTGATTAGCTCTTCCCAAAATGTGAAAATCAACGTAAACACTTACCGAACATACGCCCATATAGCAAGAACCAAAAGTGTAACTCCCATCAGTAAATTAAACATATTAGCGAATGAATACATGCCGAAAAGTCCAAATAAGCCCGATAACACGTAGCAAATCGCTGCGATAGTAAATAATGTGGCTGGAGTTCTGGCGGTTTTGAAAATATTTTTGCTTTCGTTATGAGCTCGGAAATTGACAAGTAAATCTTCGATTTCCTAAAAAAAATCAAAACAAGCCACGATTGATTAGAGCATTTCCAATTTCCGAATTGTAATTTCTTTAAAAAGCTATTATACTATTATCAGGTCAACAACAACAAGCGTTTACCTTATCCAACTGGTCCCTATATTTTGTAGAGAACTCATCACCGCCCATTTTTCTCCTACTTTGGAAGAGGTCAAGTGACTTCTCTTTACATCTCGCATGTTCCCGTTCTAATTGAGCTGTAGACATGAATGGCTTGGTCCCTCCGCAAACTTCTTCCATGGAGGTTGAATACATCTCTTTGGCACTGGCAACGGCCGATAGATTATTGGCTTCAGCTGTAGCTTCTAACATTGATTTTGGTTCAGGAAGCTCATTTCCTTGATATATTGCTGTATAGGCTTTGAAATAGTGGACAAGTTCTTTCGCTTTAACTTTGTTGCCACCAATTCTTTTCACTAATAGATTACGCGGGTGAAGGACCATTGGAACAAACTCGGCTAATTGTTTTCTAAAGTCATTTTCAATATCTACAAAAAACATACAAACGAAAAGTTAGTTTTGGCTCAGTAGGTAGGTAATCTGATAATTAATGTGACAAATTGCATTAAATAAATGCCTTCGTTTTTACCTGAAAGCCTGCCATCAAAGGCTGGATTTGTTGCGACTTTTAGGCCTGGGTGAGGCATCAAGTAACAGGAGATTTCCGTAAAACATGACCGGATATGCTTACGAAGGGACTGAAGCTCCTGATGTTGCTTTTCGGAAACCTTTGCAAAACATTTAATTGGATTAAAAATAAAATTAGTTCTTATATTTTACACTAAATTAGTAAATCTCACGACAAAAACTTGAAAACTGATATAACTAATTTAAAAAAACGAGTGATGTTAATGTTAATTAAGCCCCAAGAGTCTTTTACTTTTCAGTTAAAAGTTCCTTTTTTACCTGAGTATCCATCAGCAAAACGGCGATTTCTTCACCAGTGACCAACTTCACTCTAAACACTTGTGACCAGAGGAGAATGCCTGTGGTGTCCCTTTCCGCTCCTCCCCTCCAAGAAAATCCATCTAGAGGAGACTCTTCCGTTCCAAGCCAATCTCCTTCCCCCTGTTTAAAAAAATACATTTTTAATAATAATAATTAAAATTAAGTAGTTTTATGTTACATTTTAGCTTTAAATTCTGACGATTGATAATGACTTCACAAAAACAAATTAGAAAAAAAAACTTACCCCAGATTTGAGATACCGTAGGAAGAAATCCAGCATAAAGGACTTCCCTTTCCTAAATGCACCCGCGATGGAGACGACGGCCACAGGTAAATCTTTGATGTCATCCTGAAGTAAAACTTTCTCCAGTGCATCCTCATTCAACTCGAAACTATGCTCGTCGTTACTGTTTACTATTTGGATAGCCTCTCCCACCTCACCTACGGTTTTATCAGGTAAATAAGTCATTGTTAATTACTTAATCTTTAGAAACTTAAAAGCCTTGTTCAGTCAGTTTTAGCGTCTTTCCTACAATACGCACAGCAATATTAAAGCAAGTTCGTTAGGTCGGCTACAGCATGTTTCCGTGATGATAATCAACTGAAAATGTATCATCGTGCTTCTCATCATCATCATTCCATCATCATATTACTTAACAAAACCTCCATCAGAAAAAGTTTGCAATATTTTCTGTTTGCACGCTTCAACGAGATATTCGTTAGGCGAAGATGATATGATGAGCTTAGTAAGTATACAAGAACATTTCTCGGGTGAAGATTTTGGCAAAGATGATAATCCTAACCAGCAGCAGCAGAAGAATAAAAAGTCACTTTCTAGCCAACTGCAGTTGTAAAGTGAAAATCCGTAAACTGACGTGGCTTTCATTTCAATTCACAAGACACAAGAAGAGCGTGTGAATTTTTTTCTTTTGCGAAAAGATATTTTTAGACTTATTGTCAGCTTAAAATGTCTAACTGAATATGTAGTATTGCAATAAAAACTTTTATACATGCAATAGACATGCAAAAAAGAACGAAAGCAGGAGAATTAGAAGAAAGTCTGACAAAAAATGTAACCTGAGCCAACAACTGTTCTTTACGAATAGGCACTGATCAAAAAAAATTAAAAATCACATGTAGTGCCATGCACACACACACAACAGTGTTCTAAAAGGTAAAGAATTTATAGCTCCGAACCCTTTAACAGGAAGTAAGTGTGAATTTGTGATCTGATAGAATTAAAGAATTTACATATTAAAAACCGTATTTCATATTTTCTTTTCTATCCTATCCATTTTACTTTCCGTGTCCTTCCACCCAACTCATTTTCCTCATTTCTCGCTAAATAAACATGAAACGTAATCAATTAAAAGAAACCGGAGCGAAATGCTGGGCTTCCTTTCTTCAACTAACTTTCTAAAACTCTTTTATGGCATTTTTCATTCAGAAACGCTAATCCTGCCTGTGCCAAAACGTGCTAAAATCTTTATAAACCAACAAATATTACTCTGATGGATATTTGAAAGTAAAGTCATACAATAGAAGAATCAAAGGATAGCTGTTGTGAATTATGAAAGGGAGTTATAACCAGCAAGCAGCAGCAACAGTTCCTTTTTTTAGACAATGTGATGAACGTTCTTGTCAAAACAGTATGTGAAGTGAAGTGAATCTTGCATAAACCGCCCATATTAAAATTTGCCTATCTCTTTTTCATTCTCAAAAACTATTTGGCAAAAGACAATCCTTTATTTTGTGTTACTATCTTATTCAAACTTTGAAATATAATTATATTATGGACTAGGATTAAGATAAGATGCTGCAGGTTACGTCTGTCTGGTTTTAGTTATGGACTATAAAACGGTACGTATAGCGAAACCGATTATAAGTATATCATAATATGCTAAAGTTGTATGCATTACGTAAAACTTTTATCTCCTCGCCGCCATCATCATCATCACGACCTACGAAATCCGCTCACGTGCAACGTGTAAACAAAACTGCAATGTCATCATCTTGACAAGATGAAGGAAGATGACAGTTCACATTTTTCAAAAGAATTGACAGAACGTTCTGTGCGTAAGCATAGGTATTCTTGGGATTTGGGATATTAATTTCTCTCATATTTAACGGAAGGAAACTTAATGGACTAAAATTAAAAAGTTAAAAGTATCATTCAACTTTTAGGAAAAAACTTACTTGAAGGTCCAAGAAACTCCTCCTTAGAGTCCTTAGATGACATCTTTCTTCAGTTGAATACGAATTCCGCTCTAAATTGAATGCTGCTAACCGACAAATATAGTATTGGACTCCTACAAGTTTAACAGAGCGCAGCGTGTGTGCACTTTTCCAAATCCTCTTTGTCTTATGTCCTACGCTAGCTCAACCACAACTTTCGAAACTTCTTTATAAAAACTCCGGCAAATCGATCACCAACCACCATTGAAGTTAATTGCTCTTCTTCACATCAAAGTTTCATGGATCATACCATGACACGACGATTCAATGCTGTAAATAGCTCATCCAGTTAGTACGCATCAAAAAGTTATCCCTTACGCCAAATGGTTGATGAAGGCACCTGTAAATTACAACAACAAGTTAAACAAATGCAGTTATAACACCGCTAAAACGTACGATTTCCACTATTTTTGCGAAATAAATTACAATAGGTTTTCACACGGTGACTAAACCAAAATTGTTCATCTCTTCAAAGTTTTAACAAGTAGTTAGCTATCTATCATACAAAGAAATTGATAAAAATGTTTCTGCCAACAAAATGTACATCAAATACGAAGAATTTTGCCAACACATAAGAATTACTCTGTTCCCTTCGTAATTTCGTTAAATTACCTTAATATGACTGACAGAGCCAACATCCAAAAATATTTACTTTTAATTAAGACTAAATAAAACTAATCATTGAATCATATTTTTTTATTTTGCGGCTGCAACTTTACTTCAACTAACAAAGAACTATATTTTCTCCCTTTGAACTTTTGTTAAACATGGAAAACAAATTATTATTTGCACACAGACTATTTTCTGTCATGAACTGTTTTTCAATCCAAAACATAAAAATTACAAAAGACCAATTGAAAGACTCTCCGGTTCTCCACAATAAAAGAATTAATACTGAGGTAGCAATCCAATAAGGTCATCAACAGCAAACAAACAGCATTTTAGCAACTAGCAACACAAGTAATCAAAACTGATCATCGTAAATTCATATCATATGAAATGAAAATTCTCCCGATCCGAGCAGTTTTCATGGTTTTCAATACATATTACATATCAACCCAACGAACTACGCCGTGAGACAACAGGTCAGACCTGACTGTGCAACTTAATCAATCATATACTTTTGTTTCCATCCAATCCACTATAAGAAGAGCATACATCAACACAAATCAACCTCTTCTCAACACTTTAATTCAGTTTCATAATCATCATTCCATTGCTTTCCTTCTCATTCCATTTTTCATTAAAGTTGCATCAAGAGCAAGAACATCGCATCGAGCAATCCCATTTTTTTTTATCTGTATCGTGTTTTTCTTTTAGCCTTTCACTCACTCACACACATTTTCGTTCTCCAAAGTCCCTGGACAATTGAATTCAAATGTATTTCACGTATTCCACCCGCAGCAGTATCCATTTACGGTAATGTTTTTACTTTTTAGACTTAACTTTATGTCATATGTGAGTGTGAGTATGTCAGGCTTTATTAGAAGCCGTGAGGTAGTAGAGTAGAGTGTCTGGTAATGATATGATAATACAATTAGCGTCTGAAGTTAATAGTTAAGAATTTGCAATTTGTGGAAACCAGCAGATTCCTTCTTTACATCCTCTCACTCTGCATTACTTATGGCTGGTGATGATGATGATTTTTATGGATGCCTGGCTTCAACATGCTGCCGAGTGCCGACACAGTCGTGGAATTTTTTTCTTTCATGAGAAAATTTTTTAAAAAAGCAAGAAATCCAGGTTGTTATATACTTTCCTACTATTCCTACAACGTACTTTAATATATGCAGAGGCGAGTGGTGAACCGTGAACCTATTTTATGCAATTAACTTTAATTAGCTAATACTTTTTTACTTGGCGCTTGATTAAATAAAAGTCCCTAGTTCAGGGAAAGCATTGAAAAAAACTCTTAAGAGATTTTTTTCAATGCAGGGAAAGAGTATTTTGTTGGAATTCGGTATGTCATTGTGCAGGAAAGAAAATCATGTATGCTATGCTGGCGCTTGCTTCGGCTCAAAAGTGTGTTTTACAAAATGACTGTGGAAGTCTAAACGATTTGTATGTATTTTACTAGAAAAAGAAAAACTAACAAAACGAAGCGCAGCGCAGCAAGTATTGTGTTAAATATCCCATAATATTATTGTTATTCATGCAGTCAATTGCCGACGCGGTCATAATTATACAGATACAGATAGTTCTTACTAGGAAAGGAACCATTTTTGCATGAATTATGGATGGCATTGTACTAGTAAGTAATGGAACTAATTGAAAGAAACTATTCATTTCGTACATGGAATAGAAATTTAATGAGCAAGGAGCATATTATATTATATAATATGGCTTGACTTCTCCACTACGGAGATGAACCGATCTCATAGAAGAACTGAAGCGAGATAAAAAATTCAGTAAAGTAACTGTCTGAGATAGTGCAGCGCTGGCGCTGTAGAATATAGCTTGCAGCGAATTGCAAACAATAACGCACAATTAACTGAACTAAATAGCATAAATACTTTTACTGAATCCACTCAATGGTCCATGTCTAAAAGTCATATTCCCTCAATCGATGCACATCTTCATCAACTCTATCCCATTATTCATTCGCATCATCATCGCAATATTAGCAATCGCATTTCGCATCACCTAACTCACCTGAATGCCTTCATTTTTTGCTCTTGTGTCCTTCTCTAATCTGTGATGCCATGGCATAGCAATGGCATATTACTCTTTTGTAGCAGGTTAGCCAATTTACAGTCGTTCGTGGTCGTCTTCATCATTGGGAGAGCGAGTTGTATGACTTGTGTAGTGTAGATAAACGCAAGACATGCCACATTCTTCTACGTGGCCTTCCTATAGGTATATCTTTTCGAACATGACTTGATACAAAACCTTTGAAGAATCAGGGAGAAAATTTTAATATACTTAAATAAATATGATTCGACATGCCTGACTTTTATACAACGAGTAAATCTAGTTAAGCATGTTTGAATGTGTATCATAAAAAATGTGACGAGTTATAAAAAGCCTCGTCATCATCATTGACATCATTTTCATGATCATATAAAAAGGAGTACCAGATGTTTTAAAAAAAATTGCAGTATTGCGAGTACGAAGTACGAATGCTATGATAACGATGAGTAATAATTCTCCAGATATTAGCTCCTGCAAGCTTCATATTTATACTTTTTTATCATGGAACTTTGGAGTTTGGATAGGATAGGATATATGAAATGTTTCAGAACATGTGGATACGCCTGAAGTTGTATTGAAGTACTTCCATAAACGTAATAACGAGAGCTTCGTTATAATTTTCTATTGTTCTTTTTCTGATCTTTTATAAAGAGTTCGCATGTGTAAGAATCTTTTTTACTCCTACTGGAGATCCAAGTAAAGTAAAAAAAAATATAACCTTCATGAGTTTTTACTTTTGTCTTTTCACACACAACCTTCTAATTTCTAATTTCTAATGAATTTGTGAGCATTTAGGTGAGGTGTGTGGGATCGGGATGCATTCTGCATTGTCTCTTATGTCTCAACTTTTTTAAAACCTGGACTGGAGCCGAGTCTTTTAAAAGTTTCTTGGAGTTGGAGTGTGAAGAGATAAAAAAGCTATCTTTTTATTTCAAACTATCCTTCCATGCGGATAGGGTGTAATTTAATTTAAAAACGGATCATGCTCAGTTCACCTTAATTAGGCTTTAGGGGATACTCTTTCAGATTAAAATCTAAATTATTCATGGTATTGTATCGCTGATCGTGAGTTTTCTTCACTCCTTTTCCAAAAAATACTTCCAGCATAGCAGAATTTTAAATCTCTTCAGCCACTATACTGTAGATTAGGTACTACACAGAGTAATAGTATATATACCATACATGTCAAGACTATTTTTTAGTGTTTGAAAAGTTGTTCCCAGACCGAAAAAAGGTAACTGACTATCCTATGAGAATTATGACTTGAACAGAGAGCTTTTCTTTTTATCGATTTGCTTTCTCTCTACAACTTTTCTTCCCGTTGAAATTGAAGAAGTTTAGGATTTCTATTTTTAAGTCGGATTAGGTGGAGCGAGGGAAAGCGGGAGAAAGTCTGATGATGGCCAATCCACATAGGTACATACAGGATCAAGATTCTTTCATAAAGAAATTCGTTTTAAAACGCTGACAAGGTTTATTTTACTGGAATACAGACTCCCCATCCCAACAACGATAAAAGATAAAACGACTACATCCTTAGCTTAAACACACTCAATTAAAGCAACAAACTGAAACGTCGAATGATGCCAAATGACATTTTAATTGCTTCAATCAGAGCAAGAGCAAACAACATAAATTAAACTCATTCATAATTTTATGTTAATTACTATTGTCCTACAGCCACAGACCCATCACACCTCCTCTTAACTTTAATCTCATCTAAGTTTTTGATAAAACAAACTGACAGCTGATTGCACAAAGTATGATAGGCTGATAAGTGCAAACGATAACTAATTGCGAATAAATCACGAGACATGAATGGACCAACGAGAATGCGTTTTTAGGATATGACGTGACAAATTTAACAATCACAAAAAAAGTAATTTCTGTAATATAAACTCGATACAAGTTAATTATATTTTATGAAGCACATGACATCCTTAAAAGGTTCCCTTCTTCCTACATAAATGCATATTTAGGCAGAATTACTACAAAAACATGTAAAATCCATGTCCATCTGATCCATTAAATATAAGAAGAATGTTAAATGTGGATTATGGGAACGAGTGCATGCACAATACTTGCATTAACCATAATAATGCAACTCAAAACTTCTCAATTTACTTTAACCATGAATCATAAAACTTAAAAAAGGATGAAGAAACAAGTAAACGTAAAGTATTACCTCAACAAACCATTATTATTGCGAAACGCTTTTTCCTTTACGCAAATGATAAATGATGATTCGTTTGTTTGTTAAATAGAACTGTAATATTTTGGTTCTCTTCCCTTTTGCTCGTTCTTCTGCTATGTTGATAGTTGATTGTGCAACAATTAAATGCACAACTTTACTTGATTTCTTTAAAATATTCACTCTTCAGCTCAGCTCCACAAAAAATTGATGATTTTTTCTTTTGTTTGAAAAAATAACTGGCCAAAAAGCCAAAACTACAAATGACAAATGAAAGACTCACTTCACTACAAACTACAACTATTAAAAAATTAAGCTGAAGCTCAACGAAATATTCAGTCCAATTCAAAAACTTTTAAGTGTTTCCAATTTTGTCGTTAGATTTTGGATTATGGAATGATTGACGAAAAATGATGAGTAAACAGTAAACTTTATACGTTTACTTTACTTCACTACGTGTATTTTTGCGTCGTATCAACTATCAACAACAGGAACAACGTAACTCATACAGAGGCAAAACACAACTGATTCAGCAGAAGATTACTATGATGAACTGCCATTGTAAAAAATTAAAATTGCAATGCATTTAGGTTACCTACCACGACCACGGCACCACACCACACAGAACATTATGATCATCATCATCATCAGATCATCATGAATGGTTTTTTACAAAACAAAAAGAGATAAAAGAGGAACGGATACATGGAAGGATTATCAAAAAGTATCTGTCTATCAGATGTGTGTATGTGCTTTGAAGTTAAACACACACAGTATAGCCATTTTTTGTTCTTTAGATGCATGGAGAGGATAGGGGAGAGAGAAGATGGTAAAGGTAAAACGCGATTAGGCAGATAATACAAAGCACAGCCTCTCTCCCTCCCCTCCTCAACAATAGAAGTGGGTGGACGGACGGTTTGGTTTGCTTGCTTACTTTTTGCTATGTGCTTTGTTTTGTGCAGTAATCTGCTTGTTGCTATTTTTATGCGATCGCGAATTTGTGATGTGATGTTTGATGATGGAGATGGAATGAAGGTCTAGTCTGAAGCGTCTTTGGATTTTGTATATGATTTTTTAATTCGTCGAATCTATTGATGAATTTGGCATTTTTCTGGATGATTATAGTAATGTAATAATTAGCAGCAATCAAACTTCGTTTTAATTTTGACAAATTCTTTAATTACATAACAGGTAGTAAGTTTTTAGCTGCAACATGAATCTGCCGAGTGCTGCGTGTTGACTTAAAATTTATAATTGAACACAGTAATTATCCAATAAATTATTAAATTTTTGCAATGCTTATTTGCATTCTTATTTTTTTAATTTAAAAATTAAAGCTTAAAAGCAATTTCAATGTACTACAATTTCCAAAAATCATTATTTTCCTCATCATCATCACTTTTAGGGACGGAAATGGAAATGCTGCTATTTTGTTCTTCGCTTTCCGGAGCTGATGAATGTGAATGGTGAGATTCTTGTTTTGCTGGTGGTAACGATGTTTCGATGATCGCCCTTCTTTTCGTACCTGACATTGAGGTCGACGACGATGAAGATGAGGAACGTAACTTCTTAGCCCGAAATTCTTGTAGTAAAGCTCGAGAAAAATGTGGTAACGTTTCTCCAGTAGTAACTTTTTGACCTTTCTCCTGTTGAACTTCTTTTCTATTCTTACCCGATTCCACTACACTTTTGCTCAACGCCCCATTTTGTAAAGCATTATTTCTCACCGCTGTTGATGTCGATGCTAAAGCTTCCTTAGATTTATTCGCTAATTTAATCCTGATACTTTCTGAGGCTGAAATACTTTTGCTATTTTCTTCAATATCGTCCTCGTCAGAAAACGTTACTTTTTCCTTTGAAAGCGCGCCATGATGGAGGGCCTTTCCTTGTAAATTGTTTTTGGTATTACCATTCTGGTGAGAACCTTCCCTCTCGGTTACGTTTTGCCTAGCTGCTGCCATATGAAACAAACTTTCCTCGACTTCTACTTCTTCATCATCAGTGCTGTCGCCGTTATCGCCGAATGGTTCTGAAGAAACGGATTCCTTTATGTAATCACTCGTAACTGCAACTCTGGCTGGGACAACCGTCTTTAAAGTTCCAGGCTTATCTCGATTCCCATTTCCATATGAAACCGGAAACAAATTTTTAGTGGGTGTTTGCACTTGTCGTACTTCGCGATCATCTAAATTTTCCCTTGTTTTACTTTTCTCGGGTGGGGGTGGCAGAAGAAGTGATGAGCCTGGACGCAAGTCTCGTTTATAATGAGAACCGTCAAAGTTGTTGATTAACGAAGGATTTGAACGATCAATTGAGTTAAAGGTCACTTGTTTCTCCGGTAGCTGTTGTCGCGATAATGGAGTTATAGAATTTGGCAGAGAGAAAGCGACCTGAGAAATCTGTGACGAGTTTTGCTCCACGTTGTATACTCCTGGGGAAAAATGAGACTGCTGTTGTGAGACTCTTCCACCTCCACGAGAGGAATATAGGCGTGAAGATAACTTTTCTGTGAGTGATGTAGTGTTCTCCCTTCTTTTCTTTTCAGTTACTTCTTGAAATATTTCTTCGACTTTGGATGCTGCAGTATCAAGCTTTACCAATCTTGCTTTTGAATCTCGTAAGAACTTTTCTAAATCATCTAATTTGCCATTCGGTGGGTATTCGTCTGAAACAGCACAGGCACTGTTGCCAGTGAAATTAAACCCATCAGCGTCCCCACCTCCTCTATTGAGTTCCTTTGTCACCGCTCTTGGCGTTGACTTTGAAGAGGATGGATAAGGCATATGAGTGGAAAGGAGAAGTTGTCTTCTTAGCGATTTGATTTCTTCGTCTTGTTGCTCAAGCCGATACTGAAGAAATGCCAGTTTATCCATTTGAATAGTTTCTATGCATGACGTTGGTTTTCTAAATGTTGGAACTTCTTCACTTTCATCTTCGTAATTTTGTTGATAAGACTTGGATTTCTGTAGACGAGGTGAATGACTTTGTTGCTCATTTATATTTAGCGGAAGAAGCCCTCTCTTGGCTTTAGAAATCATTTTATCTGTTAACTGCTTTCTTAATTCACAGAGTTCCTTCTCTTGCTTCAGTTTTACTTGCAACCATCCCTGCTTTTCTTGATGAACCTCTTCACTTATGTCTTCTAATTTATCTTGCATCTGTATTAAATATTCCTTTTCTCTTTCGATCATTTTTAGATTCATCTTTGTTTCGAGTTCTTTTCTGTACCTCTGTAGGTCATCTTCTTTAAACCTGAAATATGTGAATAAAATGAAAATTGTTATTTAATTAAAGTAGATTCGGAAGCCATTGAAATGAATAGTTAATTATGAAAACGAAAAATCAAATTTTTACTTTTCAATTGCTTCAACAATTTTCGAATCCTTTTCTTTCTCCATCCTTTGCTCCAATTCAACAAGTCTACGCTCCACGCTTTGAGTTCCTTCAAATTCGATATCGCGGATGCTCTCTTCCTCATTCGTGGTTTTAATCACAGACTTTCTTTTGTTGGACCCTAGTTTATTACTGTCACTTTCTTTCTTCGAAGTTCTTTTCTTTCCTTGATCAATATCCAGAGGGGATGATGATGGCCCGTCTAACCAAACGCCTAAGTAATGCATACTTTCTAACAGTGAAAAATCCTCATTGTCGAAGTAGCATTTTAAAATCTGTCCACTCAATCTTGACAGCCGCTTGATTCCTAATTCGTCGAGAAGATCCTCCGCTTCCTTTGAGCTTAGCTTACCGTGCAAAGCTGTCATTAAAAGAACATTATATAATATTTGATAAACTTTTCTTTTCTTTCTAATTAAATAATAATTTACAGCTTCAATTTTTTTCATGCTCTGTTTGCAATACCTCTAGAAGCGTACGACGGTTTCACATCAGATTCACTAGCAAGAACCGACAATGAGTAAAGGAGCTTATGACATCTTAGAAAGTCTTCAATTAACCGGAAAACAATGGTATTTTGCTGGGTTTGTGGAGACTGTTGCTGAAGGCCGGGGAATTCATCTTGTAAAATCGAAACTAGCTTATGACGGAGAAAGGTTTGTAACTCTTTGAACACGCCACGTTTTTCGAAACTGAAATAATAAAAAAAAATTGCGAGGCTTACAAAAACCTTCAATGCAGTGCATAATTAATTAGTTTAGCGCGTTCAGGATACAGGAACTTACCATTGATATAGAGCTTTTATATATTGCTGGTCTATATTTCCTCCAGTTACTCCAACAGCACCTTGCAAAGATGCTTGCTCCGCAAACGCTGTCGTGGAAGAAGTACCTGGAATTTGTCCATCATTGTTATTGTTAACTTCAGTATTGTTTACAGATGTCGTCGTCGGTGGCGGAAGAAATCCTTGTGCCTGCAGTGACCTTTTAAAGTTCTGCAAGATTTCATTTGGTATTGCGGATTGCGTATTCCCCAAGTCTCGTTCGGCGCTTGAATGTCTTACGTTTACATTAGTACTACTACTTTCTCCGACTTCCGGAGGCAGCTCGTTTAATAAATAACTTCTAATTATTGAGTCAAGAACTCCTTGGAAGGAAGTGTAATTTGGTAAGTTATTCATATTGAGAAATAAATTACAAAATTATAAATAAAAATCAGAATCCTACATAAACATTACCCTAAAAACGAATCCTGCTTTCAGGAATCATAAATAAAACTGGATTTATTCCCAACACTTCTCTTAAAATGAAGTATCACTAACCTATCTATATCTTGATTAAAATTAAACATACTCTTCTAACGAAATTAAAACGTATTTAATTAGAGATATTTTCAAGTTGAGTTGCACTTTCCTTTTACACCTGTGTCTGTGCGTAGTTTGAAAGTGACAGACTCCATATCGACTACGTTATGTGCATGTGTTAGATTTTCGTAGCTAATTTTATTGATCCATGTTTGCATTTTCACATGTAAAAGTAAAAGCAAGATTACAAGTATGCTTTGCAAAAGCAATATTACTCTGTGGAAGCGGAAAAGCTTTAGCTAAAGCTGTCAAAAAGCTTCATTGTGTAGATCTGCTAGGGTGTATCTAGTTTGTTTCCAAAGTAATTTCAAACCATTGCATTGCTTTTGGTGTTGGGTTGTTCATTGTTCCGCTTTGGTTGAATGAAAGCATTTCATGAACACTCATGAAAGAAAAACTCCACGCTTCTCTGTGCCGAACTTCCTTTTCCCCTTTTCACGCTGACACAAAACGCAAACAACAGTGAATGCAATAGGAGCAGGAGCACAGGAGCAGCAGTGGAAGAAAAAAGGGTGGATGTGATATGATACGCACAAGTAAATGTTCCAGCTCCAGCCATTTTATACACATACAGTTACGGTCACAGCCAGACACAGTAAAATCGCCAAGCAGTCCAGTCCAATTAAAATTCTGCTTGATGATGATTTTTTTATTTTAGGGGAATAGAATAGAATGATAAAAACGAAAATGCAAATAGGTGTGTGTAAATTCCTCTCAGATCACTGAACTTTTTAATTTAACTATCATCGCATTCCAATGCACTACGTTTTCACACCCTTTGAGGAAAACCTTTTACCCTTTCCATTTTCATTTTAATTCATTTGGCCAATAGAGTGCGATAAAGCAGGAGAAAGAACATGAAAAATATGAATTCAGTTTTAGTTTTTCTATTATGTACGGGCAGCCAACCCTATTTCGTGTAGGGTGAATGGCGAAAGTGTTGACAAATGTCAATGGCAGGATAGAAATATTCCTTTTGAAGTAGTTAATCCTTCTGGTTAATAAACTATGACTTCAAGATATAAAAAGTTTAGTTAAGTTTTATTTAAAGAACTTTTAATCAGAAAGATGACCGAAAGTAACCCGAGAATAGGTGAAAATGTGAAACAAACGAACAGTTTCCCTTACCTTGATACGATTTGGGGCTACTTGAGACTTTTATTCCATAATTAAATAACCAATTAAGTTGATTTAAGTATGAAGAATAGATAAAACATTCACAATAAATACCTTTTTTAGTTTATCAATCTTTATTTTACTACGTCAAGGCTAGATTCTCATGTTGGCAGTTAATAGGAAAGTAGGTATCTAAGAACTATCCTTATTTACGATTCACTGGTATTATTAATTCCTAACGATTTCGTTGGACTATTCCCACTTCCTCCAGTACTGATTCCAGTCCACTTTTCGCTTGTCAGCCAAAGTTTCTTTGCAACAATCTCGTCTTTTGCATTTTCGTGCGTATTTGATTCCTTCATGTCACTATCAAGCAAAAAAGTAATATTGTTTGGATTTGTATTTGATTACTTAATTTTACAGAACGAATTCTTTCTTCATTTCATCATGTATTCAGCATTGGGCATTGCAAAAAAACAAAATGTTTTATTAAAACCGACCTAAAATATTTTCCACTGACGTTTTCCAAAGCGGGTTCCAATGCAACATGTAGCGAAGTTAATGCACCTTGAGCTGGACTTTTTAGTAGGAAATCAAGTACCGGTTTAACAAATATTGATGCCAAAATGCTATCATCAAATCCCATGTGGCGACCCAGCTCCGTTTTAACAAGTCCTGGATGCACGGCATTAACCGTAACTCCCGTTCCTACCACAAAAACAATAAAAACGACAGTTCTAACTTTCACTCAAACAACATTTCAAACAACGAACATCAGAGTATATAGTTTTAAAAAAGGAAAATCAAATATTATATACCTTCCAAACGTCCTGCTAACTCGTTTGTAAAATAAATATTTGCAAGTTTACTATTGTTATATGCCTGTGCGCGGTCATAGGATTTCTCAGAGTTTAAATCGTCAAAGTCTATTTTTCCACCTCTGTGGGCAATACTTGATACGTTTACGATCCTGCTTGGAGCAGATTCCTGTAAACACAATCAAATATTAAAATATTTAAATACAATTACAAGAGAGAGTTAAAGCTTATCTTTTCTAATCTTATGTTTTCACTTACCTTTAAAGTGTCTAAAAGCAAATGTGTCAAAAGGAAATGACCCATGTGATTTACTCCTAGCTGCATTTCAATTCCTTGCTTAGTGACTGTTCTAGGACAACGCATGACCCCTGCATTATTGATTAAAACGTGCAAACGCCTCTCCTTCTGCTTGAATTTCTCTGCAAAGTTTCGTATCGAGTTGAAGTCTGCGAGATCACATTCCCTACAGTGAACGTGTTTGTTCATAGTTTCAGAAATGATTTCGGCACGAGCCTGAAATGAAAACCAAAGGCGAATTAATTAAATACAATACAAATAAAATTTAAAAAATTACAAACGAACGACAATTTTGATTTTATTGTGACTTACTGTTTCACATTTCTTCATGTTTCTGCATGCCATATACACAGTGACCCCTCGTTTTGCCATCTCCCTTGCCGTTTCCTTTCCAATTCCACAATTGGCACCTGTGATGATGCATACTTTTCCATTTGATTTGAGCTCAGGCAGAGTTTGAGCGGATCCAACAATAAAGTTTCTAATAATAGTTTTAGAATTGATTGTTGATTTTAATTACTAATTCAATTTGTTTAAAAAAATTCAAAATATTAGAAAAAGTCTAACTTAAGAAAGACAGCTCCACCAACAACTACTCCAATCGTTGATCCGATCACAATTGGCTTTGGAAACTTCATTTCGGTTTCTTGCCAAAATTGAAATTTTAATCGTTTCCCAGTTTGAAACTGCTAATCGTAAAAGTAGCGTGGCATATAAATGAAAAGTGACAGATTTAGAATTTTTGTCTTTCACTGACTTTCACTTTCATCACTGCACCGGACCGTTATTAAAAGCACGTGCTTTTACAAAAAAAAATGGTATGAAGAAGAGGAATAACTCTTTATTTGTATGTAACTTGCTTTGCAAATATGTGCTTTATAATTAAATTCTTACTTTTCATTGAAAAACGTAAATCCAACATCTACAATTAATTATCAACAATCGTTGGATTAAAGTTTAATTTTTATTTGCCGGTAT
>JAHZNJ010002446.1:0-21437 GCA_027744475.1 Lepidocyrtus cf. sotoi NNG-2020
CCCAGTTTGGTTGACTTACTCTATGACACGTCTACGTTGAAATCGTTACAACTTTGCTATTTACACGCATAATCTTCTTCTACTGTGCATTTTATCTATGTATGTGAACAAGTTTAGTTGATTGATGAAACCAATTCGGTATTAATATAAAACAATATCGGAATGCAATAAAAATGCAGTTACCTAAATGGGCAGATCCTTCGGGCTCGGCAGGTAACTTTCGGCTTCTAGGCTGACCGGTCCTAGATCTGGAGGTAGTGGGAGTATCCTGATCAGTTGTGTCCGTTTTCTGTCCTTTTAGAATTTTGTTGGCCTTTTTCACTGCTCTTTCGTAGTCATCTGTTTCATTATGGACACAT
This sequence comes from Lepidocyrtus cf. sotoi NNG-2020, assembly GCA_027744475.1. Lineage (NCBI taxonomy): Eukaryota > Metazoa > Arthropoda > Collembola > Entomobryomorpha > Entomobryidae > Lepidocyrtus > Lepidocyrtus cf. sotoi NNG-2020. The sequence goes on from JAHZNJ010002446.1 coordinate 360, forward strand.
TATTAATTTATTTTTTACAACAATAAAACAATTAACTGGATGAAAAAAATGATAATATATTTAAGTTCAAATACCTGATGTCGTATGTACGGCAATATTGTACAAAGGCCACGAAGGATCTGGTGATGATTCCGGATTTCTCAATAATGCTCGAAACTTTTTATCAAAATGCTCTTTCCATGGACATTGACTGTTCTGAATCCATTTTGAAGGAACTGCTTCCACACAATCGTCCAATTCAAAACTAATAACACTAAATGCTTTAACAGTCGTTGCAAATGACATGATTTTAATTTTAAAAATTCGAAATTAAAAAACAACGAATAACTATTCTAGTTAAAAAATTAATCAACAAATATTGTCTTATGAGGAGCTGATTGAGTGAGAATGCAAAAAGTCAAAAGCAAAAAGAAGTTTAACGGACAACAAAATTCATGCATTTTAGTATTAGGTAGGTAGCAGCATACTCTAGCTGTGATTTACAGAAAAGGCTTTGATGTGTATTGTAGAATACCAGTAGCATTTTTTGTGTGCAGTGAATCGATGCTATTCTGATAGGATATTGACATCTAATGAAATGGCTTGTTTGCGTACTTTGTATGGATACCACTTCAATGCCAAAGTGATGTGCGATGAAATGATGAAAGCGGCTGTCGATCGAAATACATCAATATGACATTAATATAATGCTACGCTAAGTGGTATCATAATTAACATATTGATTCAATGCAAAATTGGCATTACTATTTCGACATCAACCTATTGATACTAAATTCATACGATATTGACATCTTGGTGTCGACTGATTGATATGGATGCTTGTTGGGGCATGACTAGCTTTCACTACGTTCAAGCTAGTAATAACTGCTTCTAACTTAAGTACTTTTTAACCAATTAAATAAGCCATTAAAAACAAAATCGTTTTTAATGCTAAGAGCAAAATGCTCCTTTTCAGAAAATGTAATTGCATTTGATTTGATTCTGGTTTGACCAGATTGTGAAATGGATAGATCGGATGGAAGCAATTCCAGTTTTCCTTGAAATATTAGCATTACGGTTTTTATTGCAGAGTTTGCATAAGAATGATTAGTATATCAAAGAAAAAGAAAAACCTGTGCAAGCTCTAAAAAAAGGACAAGAATAGACACGTACGTAACGTACTAATAGTACTAAACAGAAACTCTACTGTAGTATCAGCATCAGCAGTACCGCAGCATCAACAGCAGCAGTAGCAAGGACTGCATCATTTTTTTTTTCAATTTTCGATTTTCACATCACCAAAAAGCAAAAGGAGGAGGAGAAAACTGTGTGTGTAAGGACGAAGCTGATTATATTGTTGAGAAGCATCGTCGAACTTAAAAAAATTCGTTCTATTTTTTATAAAAGGAGAAAAGATTGAGATTGAGTCGTGTTTACTTTCATTTTCTTTTAGGTCATTGTTTGTTTACGTAAAGAAAACGCCATCTCTTCCTTTTTTGCAATCCTTTATGTATCTGATTTGACCTTTCTTTGTCCGCAATCAGAAACGAATGTTTTGTTAAATCCTACTTTATTAGATCCTTTTATTTGTCTAGAATATTTCTAAAACTATGTGAAATATGAGCTTGCTAGCTGCAAATGTAAAATGTAAACTTTCCAGGATAAAATTCGTTACCGGGTTGCTTAGTAGTAGAGTGGTAGATGAAGGAGTTCATGCCTTTTTAATACCTGAATTAACGAAACATAACTTTTATTTCAGCGTCACTTTACTACACGGTGAAAGCACAACTGCACTCTAAAAGTTTGGCTAAATAAATTGTAATGGAATAGAAAGTGAAGTATGCCAATGACAATAAAATGCAACTTTCTAGTGGAGAGCCCTCTGCAGGCAGGGTGAAATTTCCCCCTCTGTCAACAAACAAGAAAGTTTTTCCTCAAGAGCATCATGATAGGATAGGAAAGGAAACTGATAGGCAATAACAAAGTGAATGCATATGAAAAAGAAATGAGAGTTCCCTCTTTGCTTTCTTGTGCTTGTTAGCGCCCTTAACAATTGCTGCAGCCAATTAAGCAATTTATAAGCTTTCAATATGAGACAAGATTTATTTCACTTTCATATATTTTCTTTGTCCATTAATTCGTTCCATTTTCATACCACCACCGCCACCAACGCCGCTACTTCGTTTTTTATTCCCTGCCCTTAAGCAGCTCCCTAAAACTCTCTTAATGCTGAAAGAAGAACTTTCTCTCCCCTTCTCAATCTAACTTGTCACTTTCTGGTTTGGGTTTCTTTCTGGGAGAGACTTGTTTAATTTTGAGGTACCTTCATCGCATCATACTATAACCAAGTATGAAGTGTAGTGCGACTACGACAACGTACTTTATATTTGCAAGCTGTTTTCTCCTGAAATAGCAAAATCTCTTTTTCTTTTTAATATCTGTCATCATCAAAGCAAATCGTACGTGTAGATTACTTACACATTATTACATTAAACAGGTTAGAATAGAAAGAGAGAGAGAGAGAGAGAAAGAGAGTTAGTTTCTGAATTGGTTTGAGGTATTCTCCTTGTCTCGTTCCTTTCCTACCCTTACCCTATATATTAAGTTATTGTAAAAACGGCAATGAAGATTATATTGTGGCTTTCTTCTTTCCTAAAACGATCATTCATCATTTTCCCTTTAATATTTGGCTGGTGGTGGTAAAAGAGTACTGCGAATGGGTACGACGGCCTGAACCGCTAACCAACACCATAATAATATATATTTTATATTACCTACGTGTGTGTATATTTGATTAAACATTACTTCCCAATTTTCCTTCCAGTAACATTAAAACATTAAGAAATTAATATGACAAATCAAGCACAAGACCAAATACATACATTTGATTTTCTACATTTTTGCATATCTGTTCATTTTTAAATAGTTTTAAATTGGTGTGGTGTTTATTATAAGACCGAATGTAACCAAAACCATGTCTGCCTTTAACTTTGTTCGAGATTTTTTTCATGGTTTATTATGGGAAGCGTTCCCAACCCGTGGCACTACTGATTGGGTTTTGCAGGAAAGGAGTTTCCTTTTACGATGAAAAGAAAATTATAAATAGTCGGAATTCATAATGAAATCAATACGTGACACAAATACAGATCTAGATTGTTTCTGGTAAACCATACGGACCCCTTTTCTAACTACAGCACAGCCTAGAGCAGTATAAGCAACTTATCTTTTTTTCATTTTTCAGTATAATATTTTTTATTTGAGCTAAGGTTAAATAATATTTTTGTTATTAAAATATCCGCTTTCTTTTCAAGAAGTCTCCCGCTTAAGCTGAGATTGAAAAGGAAAAATTACTTCAAATATAATACCGCTCTGTACAGGATTCTATTAAAGTTGGATATCATAGAAATAAAAAAAGAGAGAAAAGAAATAAAGAAAGAAGAAAAAGAGAAAGCGAAAAAAAAGAAGCAAGCAAGGTATTTGGATTAGGCACATGATATATTATCGACTCTGGAAATTGTGTGCAAGAAAGCTTGAAACAAGCAAAGAACCATCAAATGTTATCGTAGGCACATAATAATATCGAGAGAAAAAAAGAATATTCCCATCAAGGATAAAATTAAGTTTAACGGTTCACCTGTTCTGAGAAAACCCGATGATTGGATGAGGAAGGGAGTTCGGCAGCATTGGATTGGAATGAGCTTTTCATATAAAGAAAGCAGGAAAAAGATGATACGTGGCATCAACTACCACCGCATCACCAAAGCTATTTTCTTTGGTTTTTAAATTTACTCCTCCGCCACCACCACCACGTACGTACGTACGTACGTACAAATCTTGGCATACTAGTTGCACCCTCACCTCAGAACAAAATATAAAAACAACTTTCTTTCTTTGAAGAAATTGCGGAGAGACATTCATCAACAATTTCTTCACTTGTTATTCATTCTTCTCTTGTTTCTTTTCAACAGATAAATCAGCAAACTGACATCCATCAATTTTCTCTTTTCATATTGTACACGATACTCATATTGATTATCAAGGGGAGGTTTGATGAGGTTCAGACAGACACGTACAGCTTTTTCAGTTGTAAATTTGTAGTTTTAGTTGTAGCGGGAGAACCAGATTCTCTTCTACAATATATAGTCTACCGTCAAATGAGTAAATGGCTGCTGGCAATTTTTGCCAGCTAAAATGAAGATAGAGCCGCGTATACTGTTACTGTTACTCTATTTACGTAGTATACATTCTCCTAAAAAATTCAACGACCACCTTAAAATGTTTACCATATCTGTTATACCTGGCTTACAACTCTCTTCTTCCTTCTTTTCCGTTTCATTCTCCTTTTTTGTGCTCTTCAAGTTGAATTTTTCTGTATATCTTTCTTCATCTATCTAAAACCCACAATGTCAGGCATGCGTGTCACTTTCACTGCCTTACTTTTTTATGTGTACTGTGATGATGATGGTGATATTGAATGTGTACTTACTTGATTTACATACCTAAGTAAATAAATTTGCAAATTGCAAAATGTACCCTTCCTGTTTTTACTTTCGTGTAAGGAAGTTTTCACTCTTCCGTTATATTTTTTGTACTCCGCTTTCAGTTTAGTTAGAAATATGCAAGGTTTTAGCTAAACCTCAATCTCAATTTTTAAAGAACCTTTTTTATTCCTCCACGGAGGAGTACATTTTATTTTTCAATGGTTGAGAGTTGCGAAAGGACTAGAACGACAACGACGACGACGGGTTGCTCATTCCCATATTAATAAATACGTACATCAGCATTTATTTCATAAAAAAAGAGCCTCTCCCGTTCTCTTCTTCTATTTTCTTACTCTTGACTAGAGATTCTTCTTCTTATGTTGTTGGTCTTAAAGGATTTTCTCTAACGGAAAGACAGGAAGAAAGAGACAAGTGGTATATAGTGAGTGAGTGAGTGAGCCATACTTGAATAACTAACCTCAGTTTGTATTTTTTGGAGGGAATACTATAACAGTAGTAGTAGTAGTATTAGACAAACGAGATCCATCATCAAATCTATTGAATGGGTGAATGAATGCTCTATGCTTCATCATCATCCAAAAAATTTCATTTTAATATGCAACTCTCATACTTGCTCACATACTTATTTATTTTTTACCCTCTTCGTTTTCGTCTTCTTCTTCCTCTTCCTCTCCTTCCTCTGTTCCTTCCGATTTTATTCTCTTTCTCTCTTTCCTTTTCCCTCTCTGTCTCTAACCAAACCAATTCTAGCCAAGAAAAAAAGCAAAAAAAAGAAACAGTATTTTTTCATATTTTATTTTCTTCAATCTATTTTCATATACACAAGAAAACATAAATGTTTGGCATGTACGAGTCCTTTAACTCTCTGTGGACCATTTCATCCGTAAGCCCTCATAAGTAAAGTACTTCGGTCTCTACCCTACATCATATTATATGATGATGACGATGATGATGATGAACAAGGAGAAAAAAGAGCAAGAAAGAAAGAAACACAGAAGAAGATGGTGGAGGAGCAAAAAAAGAGAGAAAAATCTGTATTTGTATGGAAATATGAAGATATGTTTTATAATAATAAAAAAGGGGAAAGAGAGACGTGTAAATACGTTTACTATAAACTTGTTCAACCATCAAACACACACATAAACTTAAGTACTCTACTGCTTCTTCAGTAATTCACTCCCTCATTCTTCGTCGTCGTCGTGTTCTTATTTTTCTTTTCCGTAGAAATGACGCAGGTTGCCACTGGCATGAAGAAAAGCAAATCTTGGCAGCATTGGATCATTATTCTGTAATAGAAAACAGTAGTAACAGTAACAATCCAATGGAATTTAATCTTTAAGGGAAATATTAAATAGGAGAGGAAGGAGTGATAGAGGGAAAGACCTCAGAAAGTTTGTACAAAAAGAAGAAGAGGAATAACCGGCGAGCGGGTATAATGACAACAGTCCAATTTATCTGTTGGGTACAGGCTTACTCCCTCCCCATGAATTGTTAGAAGGGATTCCTCACGACGACTTGCGTAATATGCAACTTTTGATACCACTACAATAGCAATATTATGGAATGCGATGGAACGCTGCAGTAAAAAAGGAGCAGTGTTTTCCTTTCACCGACTTTTATTTTTCAAGCTCCTACTGCTCTACAATTTCACAAAAGTAGCTTCTCAAATAATAAGAAATAAATGTATTTTTAAAAGAAAGTTATGACGTGGACGAGATATTCCAAGGAAGGCAAAAAGGAAGCTGATACTTGCAAAAAAGAAGCGCGTCGTCGCGCATTGCATTTCACGGATAGAGGAGATAAAAGAAAGATATTGATGGTGGCATCCTAATCTTCATTATTTTCATAGCTTTCTCAAAAGTAAATGCAACCAAATGATTACCTAAATAATATTAAATGCTTTTTTCTGCTTTCTTTTTCATTTTCATGTACAACGCGTCAGGGACTGGAAGTTCAGCGCTGGAGTTGTGATTCTGTTTTGGTGCTACACTTCTGCGGCAGCAGCAAGGAAGAGATAAAGTTTTTCGACACAGCAGCACCAACAGCAACGTTAGCAGAATTATACCCAATCCCGTTATCAGAAAGAAACATAACCGCTCTTGTAGAGCTCCCTTCTAATAATCATCATCACCATCGCCACCAACATCTGTAATTTCCATTTGGGGAACTTTTCTGTTTTCATCGCCCTTAGCGACAGAACATCTTTATTGGCCACAACAATTAGCAAGACCAGCTACTACGAGTACAAATATATAAGCGTCAAATCGTCAAACGCTCCGTCATTGTTACTATTGCTTCGTATAAGTTTTACTTTTTACTGTTATTGAACTAACAAAATTTTCAAAAAGACTTCTCTCACAACTAATTAAGAAACCAAGAGAAGTTAATATCTTTGGCTCCAGTTTTCTCAGTTTTTGTAAACACAGATAAGAGTTTTGAAAGTTAGGAAACTCGAAAAGGAAATCATTTCCACAGCAGCGAAAATCATAACAGGGAACGCAAACAGACGTTTTATTCCAAAAATAAACTTTTTAGCTTAAAAAAAGGCTCGACTAATAAACAAGGTTACCTACCTACAATAAAAGAAGACTTTGTATCAAAGAACGTTTAGAATGATACATGTTCCAAATCGTTGAGGAGCAAAAAAGAGTGTAATACATTTTAAAATTCGCATCCCCTTTGAGAGAGATAGTAAAGGAATACAGTGTTTTATAAAGTTAGTAAAAAACTCGATATTATAAATAAAAAAGGGCGAAAAAGAAGAACATCAAAGAAGGCCCCCGTTGTTGTTGCTTGAGTTTTTGTTGTTTATGAAAGAAAACAATGGCCGATCTCTTTGTTAGTCCAAGTTCGTATATTCATACAACGTTGGGAACTCTCGTAGAAGACTTGAACACAACTGTCTTAGACGAGACGTACTTTAACAGCACCGAGAAAGGAGACGTCGATGGTCCAGAGGGTAGTGAGGGAGAACACAATGCATACAACATCTGGCTCGCCGTCCTGCTCTCCATATTTTGTACAGCAGGAGTCTCAAGCAGGGCTCCAAACTATGCACTGATGGGGACATGAAACTTACTCTGAGAATTCACAGAGGCGGAGGACGTCAGCTGAACGCTAACCCTACAGGTGCAGGCCACAGCCACAGTAATGATCATGGGAGTGGCGGAGGTGGTGGCGCTGGTGGTGGTGGAGGACCAACTCGCTCTGGCACACTTCACTGTCCCAATCGTCATCCCATACCAACACATCAAAACTCAGATGATTGTGAATCGGAAATAGGCCACATTGACTTGTTGAATCCACATCAACCAGGTGGTGGAAATGGGAACGGAACCAGCAACTCTTCCCCAGCTAATTCTGTCCGAGTCGTTCCAAAGAACCTGAAACATTTTAGTATTAGTCGGAAACTGGCAAAATTTGCTAAGGAGAAGAAAGCAGCAAAAACGCTTGGGATCGTAATGGGAGTTTTTATAGTCTGCTGGCTCCCCTTCTTTGTGACAAACCTTATCTCAGGATTCTGTACTTCTTGCCTCCAACAAGCGGAATTCGTCCAGGATATTACCACCTGGCTAGGATGGATCAATTCAGGGATGAACCCTGTGATTTATGCTTGCATGAGCAAGGACTTTAGACGGTATTTTACACCTTTTGTTATCCTCCTTTCATTTTTAAGAATCTTCTTCGATACTCTTATTTTAACATAACGCTCTCACAATGCACACACACACACACACCATTTTACCCTTTCTCTCTTGCCATTTTTACATCACCCCGCCCAACATCTACGCAAGCAGCCTTCCCATAATAGATATGACAAAATGGGAATGCTTATGTTGCGACGACATCCCAACTTCCCAACTCATGCAGAAAACTGACTGAATTTATAATGATTTTTGTCTGAGAATGTGAGATTCCTCTGAAATCAATGATGCAAGAAGAAGAAGAAGAAGAAGAAGAAGAAGAAGAAGAAGAAGAAAACCTTGGAGCGTTGTGAGCATAGTACACAGTAACACATTCCAGATTTTTATATAGGTATGTTATATATTATTAAGCGTATTCTTCAGAAATATAAAGCGATGGTGATGACATTCTTGACTGCTGAAAAGAGCAAGTTTTTTTTCTTTCTCAGAGAAAATAAGAGCACGATCATAATAAATACCTAACAGGTTGTCATATTGATTCCAATAAAAAATATCTTTTTTTCCTTTTTGCCCTTTCTTCCTTCCTCTGAATACAATGGCGATGGTGATGATGATGGTAGTATTATTCTGAGGAGGATATCAAATGCACCACTATTTACAGCTATAGCGTGTAGTACAAGATTACAAAACAAAATGGTGTTTTGTATTCATGAACAGTTCCATTTTATTCTTTTTCACCTACATATCACGTCCTTACACTCAGAATGTTTTAGTTGTATTTTTTGTTTACTGCTCCAATACTCAATTCTTTTCAAATTCTGTAAGATTCACAACAGCAGCACATAGCACATGATGACATTTCTCTATCCATGCCGTGACCTGAAATTTTTTTCTCATGGCCAAGGTTATCATAGAAAATATTAAAATATTATTTAGGTGAATAATACTGGGTAAAGTTGGAATTGATAGTTACAAAAGTAGTTAGCATTTTAACAGTTTGATGCGGATTTAATTCGACCTGCTTTTTTGCAAAAACGGATGAAGGTTTTTTTGTTGCCTCTCAATGGATAAAAGCGATATTCTACGAAGACGAGAATAAGTTCTCGAAAGAAAATTGCGATGCTTAAATTACGATAAGGCAGCAGCCGTCAATAAAATTGTACATAAAAGAAAATGCACAAGATACGAAAATGAAAATTGGCTGTCTCCTGTTGATGTCCGTCATCTTTCACTTAACAAAGCCCATTTCTGCTCAACTACAACTCAGGTCAGACTGGACGACGGGATGGAAGAAATGCATGAAAATTTCTGACACATAATTTTATGACAGCGCGCCGGATAAAATGCAATTTGTCACCACTGTATTATAATATGGACGACGGGACGGAAGTGCAGGATGCCATTATGAATGGTTTTTGTGCTATTCTATCATGCCAGCCTGTGCCATTCATTTTGATTTCGATGCATTAAATAAATCCATTTCGCTTGTATCCTTTTCAAGAAAATGAAAACTTCATGTACATGTAAAGAGATTTTGAGAACCATTTTAGATTGCAATGTAGAGATGTCTCGTTTCCTTCAAGGTTTTCTCATAAACTCTAATGAATAAGATATGAAATCAAAATGAGCGAAAATGGAACTAAATTATACTAATTTAACATTTCGTTAAAATGTTACTCACATCAGCTACTTCAGGATAGTCTTTGCCATACACGGGCTTGTTTAGAAATACGTTAAAATTCAAACAAAGCGTCAACAATTTTGCAAATACAAAAAAACATTTAATAACAGCAAGGTAGGATTAATGGAACAACTCTAAAAGGCTAAAAGGAATGACAGATTTAGATAGAAAGCTTTTTACTTAAACTGCAACTCTATCCAAAATGTCAACTCACTTTGTCGATGCCCATTATTACTAGCTTGAACGTAGTGAAAGCTAGTCATGCGATTAGTGCTTTTTTCTGTCCGTCATGGCAACGATAACTGTCGAACGCCTCAACGGATTTCAATGAAACTTGGCATAATGGCTGCTTGGGTATCATGAAGAACCCCTATTGTTTTTCAGCGAAATTAGTCAAACGCTTCCAGTGCAAGAAGTGAAAATGTAAGCGATATGGTGTGAAACAGCATTCAACGCTACTACTTCACTACACTCTATCAGCAAAGCACAACAGTGGAGCGGTGAGCAGCTGCATCCTTTACATTGATGCTTATGGGTAAAAAGACAAACAAAAACTGATGCCAAATATGTCGCGGGTAGCCATATATCGCGAGTAACCTAATATAGCGCGAGTAACCTAATATAGCGCGGGTAGCCAAATATGGTGCGGGAAGAAAAATATGTCGCGAGTAGCCAAATATGGCGCAAGTAACCAAATATGTCGCTTCAAGCTAGTATTTACACCGTTTGCTTTGCAAGCGTTTATTATGATTATTATTATTATTTATGAAATATGCTGCGCTGTTCTCTAATAAAAATGTTAATCGCATAGCTTTGTTCAAAGGCAAACCTAGCATATTCCACTTAATTCAAAACTGCAGCTGCAAATTGTAGCTGTAATTAAAAATATGTAAAACGAAGTCGCTAGAAAGCAGCTCGGAATTATTTGTACCTGGTTCCGTTCAAACAGATCACCCTGCATATCGTCGCTATCATGCTAAATTTTATAAATTTTACATGTTAGCAATACTCAGATAGATCAACACTTGTGCAAGTGTGCAACTAGATATATTGATCTTTCAGAATAGCTGAACCCACAAAATATGCTTTATCATAGTAGAATCTTCCATTTGTCACAGTAGTAATTTATTTTCAAAATAATGAATTAATATTGACTAGGCACGTCTGTTACTTGCAGGTATTTTTTTCACAAAAGAAAAAAAACAGCAATAACAAAATTCTAAAAATAAAAGCTAAAAAGCATTACTGTATTATCATGAATATCATCAAGATCATGATGGTGATGTTGAACTCAATGAGGCACAGACTTGCATTACGTTACCGGATTATACGATTTATACGTTCTCTCCGAGTAATGAACTCACCACCACCATCACCATCGATACTCCTAACAATGTAAAAGTTAATGAGTCATCATCGCTATTCAAACTTTATCCTTTATAATGCTTCGTTCATTCTTTTGCATTCCATTCTCTACTACTCAAATAAGTGTACGTTCCTTACTCATTGTAGTTCTAACATTCCATCATCACAAGGTTTTTACCGTTAAACAAATCATTTTTCATGGAAATGATTCTTTCCCTTCTGGAGCCAACAAAGGAGTAAGCAAGCAAGAAAGCATCCTTAGTTCAAGCTAAATTGAAAAATTACATCATAATAAGCAAAGCTTTACGTTCTCCGTAAACTTATGAAAGTTGGTAATTGTATTGGGTGTAAACATGCATGATACACTTATTGCACATTACATTGTTCCATTATTATTGCCCTGGCTGCCATCACACCACCATACCATGATCATTACGAGTTACGATATTATGCTACTACCAAGCTCGTTTATGATATAAAAGGAGGAAAAGTTTTTGCACTAACGTCCTCCATGATAATGATTATGACATGGGTTTATAGTTTATAGTACGGTGTTGTTGCATTAGGCGATTACTTCAACAACCATGTGGGGGCATGTTGTTGTTTACCTTTACATAAAAAAGTTTTAAATGATATGGAACATCGTTAATAATGGTGGAAGAGAGAAGAAGAGGATGATGACGATGTTAAAGGCAGTTGTATTTTGGTATTTTACAGGTTATATAAAGAATGAATGGTGGTATCTAGTCTCAGGTGTATTGAAGGAAGAACAAGTTTAAAAAGTTCTACTTCTGTGTAATAATATAATAAGTATCGTAATTAGCACAACAGCAACAGCAAGTTTTGCATACATTTTTTGTTGTGTTGTAGCTGTGATGAACAGAAATGCTTTCTCGTCATGCATAGTAAAAGAAAATGAGCGCAAAAATATATTAATATAAAATGCAAAATATTTTTGTTGCTTGTTTACTTATTACTTTTGCTGGTGCGCTTTGCTCACAAAGTCACAAATCCTTTTCTTCTCTTTCACTCTCGTTGTGCACAAAAAAGCTGTTCTATGACAGCAGCGTAGTTTAGATGAATAGCAGAGTTCTAGCAGGATAAAGGATTAACGCGATGAGAGATAAAACACATTTAATGATTCCTGATAAATTGAAAGTTCCTCTGAGTTTGACAAAATCTCAAATCTCAATCTCCTCAATGTATCCATAGCGTGATCAGAATGGCGATGATAGCGTTAGCGTAAATGATGAAGCTATATAACCGCGCTGATTCGTGGTGTAAACGGCAGTACTTCTCTCCAAAGTTTTAAATGATTAAGCAAGCTGTTTGGCTCTTATCTGCTATTGTTAGTACAACATACATGTTCATGAGGGATGCTCTTTTACTTCCTTCTCCTCCGTTACGTTAAAAATAGTATTCACATGTTTTTACATGAACTTGTCAAAATTACTTCCATCAATTAATTGTTTATTATTCTAACAAGCTGCTGTTTAACCTGATACGATAATTGAAGAGAAAGTTTTTGAATTGACAGTAACCAGACGCATTCCGGTGGAAAAGAGCACACTGCATAGTATAATATGTTACATATATTATTGCACTGCTCTATTTAAATCGGTATTTTGTAAAAGCTTTCAAAACAAACCTAACCAAGCCAGACAAAAAATGCATTTTTCTTTGTTGTGGAAAACTCTTTCAATTCATTGGTTGAGTCGCATAGGTTTATGTACTGTACCCACAAAAAACTTAATATTTTGTGGACGGGATTACCAAAAATCATAATTATTCTATGACTTACTGTAATTCACTTTGAAACTGTGCAAGATTATCTGCTTTAGCCAATAACAAAAGAAGCGTTTTGTTAAGTACAATGGGATTTGTTCTCTGATCTGATAATCACCACAATCAATTCAACAACTTTGCTCACTAAACATACGGAATAAATGGTCATGTCTGGAGCGTATGTATATGGAAACAAGAAAAGAGCAGCAGCCAATTTAGGAATTACTAAAGAGATTGTTGCACAACACAATTATGTGGATTAGTGACATGACTTACACCTATACAATACTACGATAGTACACATGCTCCAGATATTTCTCTATCTCTGTAAGAAAACAAACAAAGCATTCCATACACTCATCTCTGGTAACGCGACCGGATGCAAGCCGTAATAGAATTAAAAGATTACTTCCAGTTATCACGAGCACAAAATAGTAGACATACGTACATGACATACTTGGCATCCCAAACCCAGACCATCTTCCAAATTTCGTCTCTCAGTTATTTGGAGTCATCCTTCAGCTCTTTATTACGAAACTGCATACCTTGCCCCCTTCCAGTATTTTCTCTTCATTTTGTGAGGAGCATGCTTTAATTACAACAGGACGAACTTCTCGTTTGAACAGGAGTGGGAACTGGAAAACGGGAAATGGAGAAAGAAAGAAATATTAGCCGTAAATTACCCCAGTCATAATGATCGTGGCAGTAGTAACAGCTGCTGCTACTGCTGCAGCCTTTGCTTGCCTGATTAAGTATTCTGCTTGTTAAACTTCCACCTCTAGCTTTGTATTATGAGGTGATATATCAGGGTTAAAAAGACAAACGTATCTAACTCTTAGTTTATGCTTCCCTATAATCAGCAAGAGGAAGTAGATGGTTATTTAGGTATGCCAACTGTGAATTTTGTGGAGAGTTTTCTGCACAATAAGAAAAACTTTTTTTTACATCTTTTTACTTTACCTACGTCACGTCACGTTAAACTTTCACCTATTTGCTAATTACTCTGATACCACCATAAAGGCGAACGAACGTTAGTTTCAGCTTTACATGGAAAAGGTTTTCTTCAATTTTTATATAATTTTTGTTCATAGAAATGAAAAAATGCAAGAGTGGGGTTCTTTTCTCACTGTCGCGCTCTCTCTCTGTTATAAAGATATTAAGGTAAAGATGAAAACTCTGAACCCATTTATCTTAGCTTTCATACTCAATTAACAGAACAGTGAAATGGAGGAGAAAAACTGAATGCAGAAATGCAGCAGCTTTTGGCAGCGAATCAATTCAATGTTTAGTAACTTCTAAGCTAAACTTTGTCCGAGCATTATTCTCACAAGCTGTTTGTGTTTATGCAGTAACTTCTAAAAAGTTTTAGACACAGAGCGGCAGGAAAAAATGTGATTGTTGTTTCATTTAATATGTAAGAACAAATAAACTGTTACTAAACAACTATTGACCACCTCAAGAAACAACAGCCTAACGACTGTCACAATTTTGATTAAAATTATTGAAATTTGAACCAAGAATGTGTTTTTTAAATCACACACCAATTCCAATTCAAAAAGGGTACTTTGTGCCAACCGGCTCGATAAATTGTAGCTTGAAAGTTGACGTTTAAACCCATCTAAAGTGAAAATACAGACATGCGGACAAACACAACCAAGGTTTAGCTTCCTTTTCGTGTTTGCTAATGAAAAGTTAAAGGGTGATGGTGAGGATTGAGTGGGGCTTATTTCAAACTTCTATGTTTATTATTCTATTATGTTTTGCTAGTATTTATGTTCTAATAAAAGTATTTGAAAGAACTAAAATTCTCCTTCTAATTAAATAATTGAAATGGAAAGGATTTGTAATAAAACCATGCTTGTAATTTTTCCATGGAAAAAGAAATGAGAAAGGAGGCTGAAGAAGCAAGGTAGAGGAGATTTGCTTTTCCAGTTTTATATGCGCAAATCGTGATGCTATTATGCAGATTTTAGCAAATGCTTCCACAAGGTAAAAACTACAAATATGCCTACAACGCATATGGCTTCATCTTAAAGATCTTTCTTAAATGGAGCTATTAAGACTTGCAGAAGACGTAAAGTAAAACTTTAAATTGGAAGAGTTGAGTATTGTTTTGTTGCCTTTTCTCCCCGTTTCACTTTTCATAATGAGAATAATATTCTTCCAGAGTGAAGTGATACCTTTTCAAATATCAAATTGAAAGTTGTATGAATTTTTTTAACCAGATCGCGAGACTAGAATTTATACAAAAGATAATCAGAGAAATCTGGAAATTTTGCTGCTGGCAGTATTCCTATGTGGGAGCTCACTATCATGAATGATAGCGCAGCGGCGAGCACTGCACAGCACTCTGAGGTGGAGGATTATTCTTAATATTCTAAAGATAATGCAAAGCGAACTTTCTCTTTCATTTTGAAGAAAGTGCCACACATTTGGAGATAAAAAAGTTTTCCAATTTCGCTTCCGTTTCTCCTATCTCTTTTCTTTGTTACTACTATCACAACTATGCTAGAGATAGATAATTTTTGTAAGTGGATGCGACGAGTGATGTGATGAGACTTTGACAAATTGCATAGCAAGTATGACTGCTGCTGTTGCTGCTGATGCTGTAGCACCTCGGTCATTTTAAAAGGGTAGAGGGCGAAGAATAAAAGAAGATGCCTCGCTCGTGAGTGAAGATTTCAGGGATATTGAAAAAAAGATGCCTGAAGACCGTAAAGTGATGCTACTCCATTTTTATTTTATGTTGATTTCCTTTTTCTGTTTATACGACCTCCTTCCTTCCTTCCGTCTTCCTTCTCCAAAGGCCGTTACTCTACTCGTTTCCTCTTCTCCGGTCCAATTCTTGTTAATGATTCCCTTTTGAGATGAAATTTCAATCCAGTGGGCATCATCCACATCATCATCTTGGATACTTCAGGGCCGACAATATGATAACATCCCACCACTACCACCTCTTTCAAGATATATTGCCACAGATATCATATATTAGCTATATAAGATCACGTAAGCTTTTAATGGGCAATCAAACTGCAACCTTTTCCATTTCACTTCTTCGCTTCAGGCAGTTTAGTACTTACTTACATATATACTACTTACTTGGCAAAAGTTTTCGAGATTGTCACAAATAGATAGTGAGAGGAGAAGAGTACAAGGAGCTGTCTTTTTATGTCGTAATTTCCGATTATTATAAAACTACTTACTTTTCTTCCTGGCTGAGAGTAAGCGAAGGAGAAAAGCAGGAACCGGATAGGAAATAAGGATCATGACGATGACGACGAGGAATCTCCCCTTTCACTCATTTTTATATCAATAACGATCACAAATAGATAAACCTGATATGTATAATATATTTCAATTTTACTTCCACGTATTATGTATAGTAAAATAATAAATAAGTAGAGCATGAGGAAGATGTCGAATCCTATTGTTCGTTAAACAAGAACTTTGGAAAGTTTTGATTGTGATCACGATTGCTGTAATATGAGATTTAAATGGCAATCAAAATGACGATAAACTTACTACTGCATGTTGTACTGCTCTCATTTATATGATAAAGAAGAACGTGCGAATACTAACATCGAGGTCAATGCAAAATGCAATCGTACAATAAAAAAGCAGTAATTTTTGAATGCCGTTTTTGACTATTGCTTTGCTATCTACTAGTAGAATCAAAATAATAAAAATCTCGTTTTCTATTGCCGCCGAGAATACAATAATGGTGCTCCTATTAAGTGAGAGACTACTCAACTCAAGGTAACGTACATGTAGTAAAAGTTTAAGTGAAATGCTTTTTAAGGTGTTTTTTATAGTCAATCTCTCCTCTTATAATAATAACCTCTTTCAACTAATACAAGGATTATCCGGAATTTTATCGAAAACCTGCCCACTCTGTACACTGTACTAATTATTCAAGTTTCAAAGTTCCCTCTCTTTACAATTAGAATCAGCTTTATTTTCGATGGGTTATTATTTTAAATTTTCTGAAGAGAAAGCTCGTCGTGCTCTATTGCCTCTTCTGTTGTTCTGCTCTTTAAAAATAAAAAATATTTGAACGTCATAGTGACTATCCATTATCCATCCGCCGTCGCTGCTGTTGTTGTGTAATGTAAAAAAGCATTATTAGAACAATGGCGTTAAAGCGTAGGGCGTAAAACGATATGCCAATTTAGCATAAACCACTTAAAAAGAAGGTAAAATGTAAGCAGAGCTGCAGGCACTGCCTAATTTATAGATTTAGACAGGCAGGCACAAGAACCCCTTTCAACTTCCGCCGACATGGTGAAAAGATTATACATAAAATGCAAATAATACGATTTTCTATAAAAATGGGAATCAGTGTGTTTGTGTGTACGCTTTATTTATTAACGTGATTGTATACCTACGCATAACACTAACACACTTACACACGCCGTTATAAACCCATCAGTCAGTAATTGATTTGAGTGGGGAGCTGGAAGTGCAGTAAAGTGGTTTTTAGTGGAAAATTAATTATCATTTCAGAGAACCGAAACGAGTCAATTTCGAGTATTCTGGCTTCTCATC
This sequence comes from Lepidocyrtus cf. sotoi NNG-2020, assembly GCA_027744475.1. Classification (NCBI taxonomy): domain Eukaryota; kingdom Metazoa; phylum Arthropoda; class Collembola; order Entomobryomorpha; family Entomobryidae; genus Lepidocyrtus; species Lepidocyrtus cf. sotoi NNG-2020. The sequence continues at coordinate 17,861 of JAHZNJ010002446.1, forward strand.
ATTGCGTTCTTTCCCTTCTTTTGCAGACACGAGAAAAAGAATAGAAAAACGAAACGGCAGTCAAAAAGCGAGCATTGACTTTGACTGTAAATAAAGAAAGAAAAGGGGAGAGCAGATGTGAGCAAATTTTGTCGTTTACTTTTGAAAAGAAAACGGAGGAAAATTGGGAAATTATTTAAGGATGATGATGAGGCAAATGAGAATGATGAGATGAATAGGGCTATTTGTGGAGTGCTTGATTTTTACACACAAATTCTCATTTTCTCAATGTCATAACTACATTTCGTTTAAACGTTCAGCCGACAAATAAATGATTTGTTTGAATTTTCCTGCAAATTGTTTATTTTATGAAATTCCATATGCACTTCTGTAGTTCTAATATCAATATCATCAGCAATCAGGAATACAAGCAACTGAATTGTAGACGGAACGAACGAAAATTTATGAATAGAAAAAAATCTTTAAAAACAAAATGCCCCAGAATCCAATCATCTTGTCAAAACGTAGAAGGATTAAGATAATTGAATATATTTATGACTGACATTTTTATAGCCGAACTTCAGCAGATTCATCGCTTACTTACTAGAATATTAGTGTTATATGTTAGTTATTAATATAATATATATAATATATATAATATATGTTAATAATTGAGTCAAGATGAGTAGAATATTAACTCTATGTAATTCTAATTGATAAAAGTATTTTGAGATCTCGCTTGATTTTACACAAGCTGATTACGAATGCGATCAGCTTAATTTTAATTATTTAGCATTTGTTTACTTTTAAATAAGTCTTTAAACAACAAATATAAAAAATGTACGATGTTTCAGGGTACGTTTCTGTATCGAGAAAAAATACGCTTGCCAAATACCAGTATTTTTGCGGTTTGCATTTCCTAAAGTTTAAAGTTTGCAATCGTAGCCTATCATATATGTTTGATATTGTGCTTTTTAAATGACGTCAATTTTTAGATGAAATAACTAAATTTTTTACTTCATTGCTTGACTTTTTGTAACAAAGTCAACATTCAACATCTAAAACTTTCCAACGGAAGGAAGCTTGTCCTTCACTTGAGGAGACAGACTTCTCCCACTCTTTGAACTTTTGGTTGTACACCACTATAATTTTCAAAGCTGGTTTCCGTTTCCAGAAATTAGAACTTTCTTTGTTTTGGTGGATACAACTAAAAAATGAAATTTTGTATCTGTTTTTGTCTCGTTGTTTTCGTCATATACCAGTCAACTAATCAGATTCTAATTTGTGTCATCATAAGTCGTCTGATTCTTTTAGTGACGCACATTTGCACTGTGAATCTGGTATTTAGTTATTTCTAACTTTTTCTTTTACAGTCTTTGTGCACGAAACGCTTTCTAAATTTTAGAACAAATCGTCATGCATCCTAAGTTACATAAGTATAATGACCTTCTTGATTTACAAAACAGATAACTGGGGTCTCATTTTCCACTACAGAGAATGCATGGTGATAATTAATTTCCATTCTTTTGCTTTATTTTTAACGAAATATTACCTTACAGCGATTTCTCTGACGTTGGCTCAATCCTAAACGAATTATACAATTTTAATGCTTATTTAATTTTCGAAGGACTTCCTATCTAATTATCAAATAATGTCGTTTTGTCGCAGTAAAAGAGAAAATGTATCGAATTCTTAATAGCATATTTATGAATTTTACATCACCGTATCAGTTAAAACTAAGAACATTTTCTAGAATTTGCTGACTTTAAATGAATTAGAAAATATTTTCCCGTCTCATGACATACGAAATGAGCATTCTCATTCCCACATTCCAAATTCTAGATAATAAGTATGTACCAAAAAAAAGAAATAAAAAGCATCATAGTGGAAACGAAATAAAATTGTTTCCTGGTGCAACTCGTGCGAGGATGGGAAAAGAGATGTTAAATTCCATGAAAATGAAATATTTTCAAGAAGTGACAGCACACCATTCACTTAAAAATCCTTTTCCACTAAACACACAGCCTCTACGGCAGTACTATTGTTTTTTTAGATTTTGCAGTGCAAGGCAATGCAACTGCTACATGAAGAATGTTTGAATAGGATTGTAAATGTGTATTGGGAAACTGAAGTGAGTGGCATAGAATTGACAGTTCCACACAGTTGAATGCTGTACTTGGATGCAAATGAATTGATACGTTTGATAAAGAAAACTAATGGTATTTGAAGGCTAAGTCGAATTTTGTGAGAATAAATTTGGGTGCACATTTTATTTTACATTATTAAATAAATCTACTTCCTATACAGTAAAAGGTTCAAAGAATTACAACAAAAAGAAAGTCCATGACTAAATTCTTTATTAACTTAAAGGTACTTTTAACGACTTTCTCTTTTTCCTGCTAGTCGTAAGAGCCAGAAGCCTATGAATAAAGCACGCACAGTTTTTGTATATTGTAGCATAATTAGATAAAGCTGCTCTACTTCCAAGTTTCCGGTTAGATGCAAAAAGAAGCTAATAAACACGTGTGAATAGAAGTTGATTGACAGACAGATTCACAAAAACCTTTGGAAAGGAATGGTCATGAGAGTACTCTGTAATTAGAATGGTTCTATTAGCAACGTAATTAACATTTTAATTTGATTTGATATGTGATAATTTTGTACATGGGTAATTCCACATTTATAACTGTGAAAACCGGAGTAGTGTCTCGACTTCCCACGCCACATAGGCTACGAATCCCACCGCAATACTAATCAGAAGTAACTGTTCGATGGGACAAGGGAAATGCAAAAAGTTACTAGCAATAAAACGTTCATTTCATTCTGAAGACCACATCCGTCTGCCTCTATTAATTCAATAAAATTTAACAGTATTAGTGCGTTGGGTATTTACAGTTAGGTTCTCAGAATTTGACAAAATTCTTTGCACACAACGCAACGCAACAGTTCAACAGAAAAGCTGCTTATTATGAAACTAATAGATCTTCTTTGAGCATTCATTTATTACGCTATTATTCACAAACGCTTTCTAAATATTATGGTGGTACTTATAAAAGTTAACTAATAATAAGTTAAATAGAATAATGAAATAAAAAAGGAACCGAAATGCTTGAGAGAAAGATTACGATTGATTGGTCTACTACTAAAAGGAAACTTTTTTATTGTCAGCATAGTGTTCACCTAGCATCATCATCGTCGTCTTTATCTTCATCATCATCATCACCTGGCAAAAAAGCATTTTGTCTTCTTTCTTTCTTTCTTTTATGATCTTCTTGTGAAAAAACACTGAACCTTTTTCTACTGGCGCGTCCTGTTTTTGTTGAATGAACGTGACGTTACGTAGTATTTCCTCCCTCTCTCTCTCTCTCTCTTTTTAGTAAAAAAACGTGGAACCTGTCAACCTTCACGCAGCTTTATTCTATCATCTTCACTGAGCAAAGTGAAAGTCGGACACTAATTACTATATTTCTGCTTTCATTATCAGACGAAAGTGTTTGCCGACGAAGCACTTTCTTACCTGGAAATAAGCCATTGTATAAATAATACATAAAGGAAAGAGAAAGAAAGAGAAAGGAAGAAACTCATCCGTTGTTGTGTA
>JAHZNJ010002447.1:0-10897 GCA_027744475.1 Lepidocyrtus cf. sotoi NNG-2020
GAGAGCGAGAGAGAGTGTGAAGAATGGAAAACAGTATAGAAAGATTTTTCAAGGAGAATAAACGTGTTCATCTTGATCGGTTTAATATTTAATCAACTATGAGGGAGTTTGATTTGACTGTCTTTTGTGTAACCGGAACTTCTCTTTGTATGGCTGACCGAATTAATCAATTTTCTTGATGATACATACATACCTAGTTATAAAATGTAAGTCTTCAACTACGCATGAAGCAAATGAGTGAAGCTTATGACGCTTGGCGAACAATAAGAACCTTTATCAGTTTACAACTTTGTTGTACTACCATTGTACTATTAACGTATTAAATGAGTAATTCGATGCGATGGTGCGCATGGAAAACTTTTGAATGCGTAGTGGAAACAGCTAATACTTCGCGCTAAATTTTACTGTCATCTCTGTCACACTTCATCTTTTGCTACACCATCGAGTTTCTTCTTCTCCTTCTTCTTCCTTTTTAGCTTTCCCTTTTTGTACTGCTTTATTGTAGTTAACTTCCGATTGGGTGCTTATTGCTTGAATGAATGCTCGTCCTTTCATGAGTAGAAATGGATAACTAAGAAATGCAAAATGAAGCTTGCCGTTGCTGCCTGCCACAAACGTTTTCACTTATATTAATAAGTTTTCTTAGTTTGGGGAATTATTTTTCGGGGAAGTACGTACATAAATAAGTAACAACAATTTATGAGGCTACGTAATGGTGAATAGAGGCAGCAGTCATGAGAAGAACGAGAAACTACACATGTATGCACTTACCTAATATTTGTAGTTTTACTACTCCCTTTTCACTTCACTTCCTACAGCTTCCCTCTTTCTCTCTCATTCTCTCTTCTCCTTTTAACTCATTCCCTCCTAAGCTATCCGCCTTCGCTTTGTGAATGAAGAAGAAGAAGATTCATCCAAGAAGTATTTCTACATTCTTTTTCACACAACGTCAGTCTAGCAGTATTTAAAGGTTTCAGAGGAAAAAGTAAGCACATTACTACATTCCATCTAACAGCAGCAGTAGCGCAGCGGCAACAGCAGTAGTGTTAAAGCTATGTAGCCTTATTATTACCCACCCACCAAACATAAAAATCTTGTACTAGCTTTGTGTCATATATCTATGGACATTGCCTTTTGTCATCAAATGAATTCGATGAACGACCGACCCCATTTCTTTTCTCTTGTGTTCCGCGTTCCCAGAATAGGCGCTTTCAAGAAGAGAAACTCATATTTCTAGCTCTTTGCTTTGTGAGTGTCTCCAGTGAACTAGAACCGACTACTGGAAGAGCTGCAATTGTATTCTACAGTTTCAGCAGCACAGTACAAGTCTCCCAACAACTAAGGTGGATTTCTAAACTAATATAAGAAAATAGGATCCATTCACGTTGAATATAAAATATACCTAAGCACTGCCGGTACCGCTGGGAAAGTACTTTTACTATTTACAAAACCGTTTACTGTTGTGTGTTTATATTTTCTCGTTTCGTCATGTCATGACTCATATCAAAATCTTAATGTAAATGACGATCATGTCTCAAAGCCTACGCAATGTCAGAATAGCTGTGTGTAATATATCAGCTTTATATTTTGATTCATGCTCGAAATCATACGTGAAGCGAGCTCGTTATATAGACATGTTTAAACTAATATAATTTAACGGTTTTTTATATGTATTAATATAAATGTTCCATAAGCTTTGATTGTTGATGATGGAACTGTAACAAATTGAGGAAAATGAAATGATAGTACTTGTCTCTATCTTGTAATACGGTACAAGTTTTACAAAAGCATAAAAAACAGTTGACAGAATAAACGGGAAGTGACATATAAACTTTTGTCTGCTTTTTCAACAAGTCACTCAAGATTAAAGTTAAAATTCGGAGTATCCATTTCCAACATCAATACATCAGACATCTGCGATAAACTTACAACAACACAGCTCCATCCAAGTTATCCAACCCTTTTTTGCTCAATTTCAGTAAGTTATAAAGATTAAAGATCTATGTATCGTCTCAGAAAGTTGTAGAATAAAAAGCTTTTCCCCATTTCTTATAAATTAAATTAGAAATGAAGGTTTTCAAGACTGTTGCTTTCGTAATATGCAATCGATCGATCACTGACTGATAAATGTAGTATGTGTGCTTCTACAGTAGAGCTTACGGAACGAGCATTTGAAAATTGCGTTGGAAATTCAGTCATTCAATTGAAAATATTGGCCATGGAGCGGTAAATTCTAGAAATTCCTTGCGCTAATTTTTTCCTTTACGATATGGATAAAGACTGTACTAGTGCGATGCTGCGACTATTTCATTGTTCCTTTTATCATTTATCACGTTTAAGACGTCACGTAATCATTCCAGCACTATTTCTAAATGACGATAATCAATTTAGTTTTGCAGATTTCTTTAATACGTCATTGTTTTGAGATTTTAAACTAACCAAAAAGCTTTTTAAGTGCTTTTGCTTCATTTAATGCACCAGAACGGTAAAATAATAATATAATATGAGCTCATAGTTATGTACGTATCTTACGCAATAGCAGCAGCCTTTTTGTCACGTAGAAAGTAATAGGGTCGTTGTGTATGCTTCGTGTACTTTCAATACGTACGTTTCGTACGTATACTAACTAAAGTTCCTTTCGTCAATTTATTTTACGATTTCTTTAGTAGACTCAGTTTAAGGAAATGCAGAAAACAATATTAAAGACATGAGGTAAATTTCTGCATAGAAAAGAAAGAGAATGAATAGGACTATAATATCTGACGAAATGGATAAATAAAGTAAGGTAAAATGTATTATAGTCGAATCAAACTACGGTCTGTTTGAGCCTTATAGGTTTTTCAAATGTTTTTATCTTCAAATGCTGCACACACAACCAACCAACCAACACAAAACAGTCAAAAAAATTGTGCATGCCGCTGCTGTTGTTGTTGCTGCTGCTATATAACTTTAACTTGATAGAGAAAAGAAAACTATAAAAAAATCTATTCGCATACTACACGGTTCACTTCCTTATATCTAATCTCAATTACTTTCGCCAAGATTTTTATAGAAAACAAACATACAATTTCTTGTGTTTTCCATGCATGTACACGAATAGTTTTTCTTTTAAGAGAGATCTTGGAAGAAATCCAAAACAGAAAAAAATTGGACAGGATAAAGGAATAGATTTTATTTAAACATAACAGACAAGGAATGAATAAAAGACGGAACAAAAAATAGAAGAAGAAGTTGGAAAGAAAAGGGTTGATGATATTATGAAATGTTTAATATCACATCCTTTTGCTGCTGATGCTGCGGCTGCTACTCATATTAGGTAATAATGTTTGCACATGCACAGAGCACAAGTCAAGGAAAGAAAAGGGTTGATGATATTATGAAATGTTTAATATCACATCCTTTTGCTGCTGATGCTGCGGCTGCTACTCATATTAGGTAATAATGTTTGCACATGCACAAAGCACAAGTCATAGTATTTGGAGCAGAAGCAGTACCTTCTTCTATTCAGGAAGAAAAATTGGGGAGATATTCAACTTTTCTTGTAAGTAGTATCTGAATGAATCTCTATTACCTCAGCCAGCGATACTATACAAGCACATAATACCTACCAGATGCATCATGGCATCGTCATAATAAAAATGCTCCATCGTTTTCCTCTTCTGGAAGAAGGATTTGGCTGCAGTTCTCCATATAATAATGTATTATAGTCGTCGTCGACAATAATAACTTCCAGTTCCAGCGGTACACATGCCATTGTGTATTTTATTTTTTAAAGTTATTGAACTGTGGAAAAGAATGACTTTGGCAGAATGACATTGACCCTGTTTGAGAAAAAAGTATCGTGTTCCCCAATGTAAGAATGGTATAGAATATAATAGGTAATATAATAACGTTACGTTAGTGGTGCTAGTGACAAAGCAATTTTTAAAAAATTAGAACAATGTTGACAGAAAACAAACTAGGTAAGAAAAAGCAAATAATCATTACTTTTCTTCCTATAATAGCATTTTTTGAAAGATGCTTCTTCTTTGGTAAATAATAACCCATAAAGAAAAGTGATTATGGCCGTATTTTTAAAGAAATTATACAATATTTTGGAGCATTATGTTTCCTCTCTAACGGTTTTGGGATCGGGAAGAAGTTGTCCTTAATATCTTGGCTTTTCTTTCTTACGAGTATGAGTTGTTGTGTTATGCCATGCTTAGCGCTTTTGAAGACGATGATGTTGATGTTTTTGGTGGTGATGATGATGATGATTGCCATAATGATGGCGATAATATTCCAAAAGTCATATATAAATAAAAATGACATTCACACCCACCACCACACCACACACACACCATCATATAAAGATAGATTCAAAGGGGGAAATGAATTTTTGTCTGTTCCTGGCACATAAAAACAATCAAAAAGAACAACATGCTTTTGAATGCATTATACTTTGGGAAAAAGTTGTAGTGCTGTTGGTAGTAGTAATAGTAAGTAGTAGTCGCAACCTAATAGGTAGTAGGATGCTCTTCTTCATCTTCTTCCCCACTTTTTCTATCTGCTTGATAGCCTAGGCGTGTCTTGCTGATGCTTCACTTTGGTACTTTAAAGGGTTTTGGCTCGGTTTTTAAGTATCTCTCTTGAGATATGAAATGAGTAGTACTTTAGGGCTTCTTGATGTCTTACTTTTTTAAATAAAAATGCTTTTTCCCATAATACATTTGGGAGCAGTTTTTTAATGTTCATTCCATTTTTGGAATTGGAGCAGCACGTCATTATTATATCCAGAATCCAGAAGAGAAAGAAAAAAGAAAAGGAAACGCTAAAAAAGATGAAAACAATTTTGTATATGAATATAATAGGCTCATCCCGTCTTACAGGTACTCCAGTAGTGTTTTTGCGGGAACATAGATAGAAGAGCTCAGCTTGCTTTTATGTATAATTTACAAAGCAGTTTGGTTGGTACTTGGTAGTTAGTAGTCAAATCATCTTGATTACTACCACGATGGCTAAGACCATCCTCCTTGCTTTTTCCTTTCTTTCCTTCATTTTATTTATTTATACTTTATGTTAACTCATCTTGAAGAACAAAGGATGATAGATTTCTAACTTATCTCTAAAAGAACAAATTACATTTTTTCATTTTCTAAAAGCTCTTTTAATGCTTTTCTTCTTTCTGCAATATTTGGATTCTTGGTATTAATAACGTGCTAAATTACTCCCCTTTTTGATGCCGAAAGGCGCTTGGCTACCGGCAAAGTACTACACAAGATTACAACGAAAACTGGAAAGATTTTTTTTGCTTGTTTTGATATGCATAAATTGGTTACAAATATTGCACCACAAGCAAGTTTGTAGTAAGTAACGCATTGCTTATACATATGTGCATAATATTTAATTAAAATTAAAATTATTTTTTTTCGGATTCATCTGTTTCTTCTGTAAAAGAGTAAAATCTAGCTTAAAAAAGTTGGATGTGTTGAGTAAAGATTTCTCTCTAATTGTTTTCAAAGCAAGCGATTCAGACGATAGAGAAACAATCACAAAGATCATAATCTGAACGTATCAACAAGCTTGCTCCGTTTTTAATAGGAGAATTTACACATAAATGACACACGGTTAAGTCTTTTTGTGTAATTGAAAGCAGATCTCCTTTACTTTGAAGATTACACGCCATAGTTTCTTCCATAATATCTTATAGTAAAGAGTCGTGCCCCTTTCTTTTAATAGATTTGTAAGTAGGCATAGCACAGCACAGTAGTAGTAGTAGCAAGCAACTATAATTACCATTATTCTTACTTTACGTTCTAGTCATGTTACGGACTCGTTTTCACTCAAAAACTACTACTTCACTTTTTCATTTCCTTTCTCTCATTTTTTTCTAGTAAAGATATTACTCTTTTCTTTACCTTTTACCTTTAAACTGCGACTATGAGCTGAGTGAGCTGAAGAAGGAAAACTATCTGGCAAGAAATTGTGCGTTACTGGGATTCTAGTTTAGGTAGGTAATAACAATAATGTGCACACATGCATGGATGCATGCTTAGTTTTTTTCTGCTTTTGCATACTTTTCTTCTTTAATACATTTTTTTCTTCTGAGAAAATCTTTTATATTAACCTATTCCCCTCTTTGTAAAATTGCAGACACATGTTCATTCTCTGTTTTAGTTACTTCTTTTCTTTATAATAAGCTTTTGCAATAAAGCAGCGAAATTGCCATGCTAGGTTATAAGAACTTACTTGTTATAGGAGATATATTCTTTCTCATTTTTCAGTCGTCTGCTACTAAAAGACGGGAAGTTTATAAAAAGGGGAATTCAGGACAAGAGACATGATCTCTGCTCTGAAAATTCCAGCACACACACCACACCACACAGGGAACTAGCAAATAAGCATTCCCCGGGTTTTGTACATAATTCTGTCTATAACTAAACGCATTATGCAACGAGAAAAGGAGAAGAGCAACGTTCAGTAGTCGAGTCGAGAAGAATAAGTTGAGTTAAACTTACCCACAGTATTATGTTAAACGTGCTCTTCTTCTTCCACCACCGCCACTACCACCGGTATAATATAATACCATTTTTTCGTTCTTTTGCGCTCTCTTCTTTCTCGATGCCATTGCACTACCGTCTGTACCTATGCGTGTGTGTGATCCTCCTAAAAGTTGGAAAAAGAAAACCGGAACTCTCAATTTTTTGCTGGACTCCCTCAACAAAATTTATCCGTTCATTTTTCATCTTTTTATGATGATAATATTTTTCGCTCTGTATCATAAGCGGGGTTATATGGCAGCTCGTATTTCTTCATTCCGTTTCTTTTCTCCTACTCTGTATCTATCTCATAAAAAGGAAAAGAAGAAGAAGAAGCAGAAGAAGAGGGACTAGAGAGCTAGCTACCTTTTCCTTTTAAAAAGTTTTTATCTCAAAATGATATAATATTTATAGTTAAATAAAACAGGAGTTAAAAGGGGGTTTGGTACTGTTTGTCCCTTATTTGCGCCTGACGGTGTTTCCAGAAGGAATGAGAGAAAGAGAACATTCCTTAATGTGCATGTGCCTACTCAATTTTCAAAAATGCTTGCATTACCTTAAGCAAAGCAACTTTACTACTAACCACATGCCGCATGCATTAATAGAGAAATAGAAGAAGATAGACTGGATGCAAAAGGTACTTTTTTAACTCTTGAAGGGAGTAAGGAAGCAAGTTGTATCGCTGCTGCTAAATAAGAAAGACAAACTTGATGTAAAGAAAATAACTCTTTCATTTCTCATCCTAGAGTAAACTTCATAAGAGAACGTGTGTGTGAGTAAATCTAAAAATAAGGAACGGAAGGTGCGACTTCCTTATGAGAAAATTGATTTTATAAAATATCACGTTACTCGCGGCGCGGCGGCTCGTCGTCGTTAACCTTCTTGAAGAAAGTGAGCCTGTACATGGCAATTTCTTCATTTTCGCTTTCTATTCTTCCTTGAATAAAAGTCTTCCTGACAAGGAATAAACTTGAAATAAGTGTGTGAGAAAGCAACCATGTGCCTGTCAATTGCCTTAATGCATTATAGCGATGTTTTTGTAGCGAACAAAAAACGAACTTTTCTTCGTGGTGGTGGTGATTCTTCTAAGTTAGTGTTTATGAATATGTCCTCCTCCTCCAACATTGTAATAGGTGTACATACTTGTTGTTGATCTTATAGCCGACAAGGCAAATTTCTTTATAAAATTGTCGGTGTAGTACGTAAAATAGAAAGTTTTACTTTTTTTTGCTAACTTGGCATGAATGTTATGCTTCTACTACAAAAACGAGTTGATGTGATACACTTTAGTATACATTTTTCATGGTGAAGAAATAGGATAATGATTTTGATACAAGTCTAAAAAGTCAAAAAGTCGGTGGTGCTGCTGCTGTTGCTGCTACTGATTCACTCTCATTCAAAATGCCAAAATCAACAAATGTGCATAATGCTTTCGCTGGCATATATCAATTTCAGTAAAGAGTATTCAGTAAAGTGAGTAAAATGTATAGATACGCTCGCATTAAAACGTCTCTTTCTGTATCGTATCACAACAACTGCTTGTTGGCAGGCAGTCCTAATGGTTTCTAGTTTCTTCACGGGTGTAGTTAAAATCTAACTTTTCAGCATTTATTTGAATGCTTACACACGGCTAAAAGTATTATTGAATTGAATTTAGGAGCTCATTTTACCAGATTGAAGAAGTATGATGGGAATATCATGTCATTTCATTTGTGTATTAAAGAAAATGTTGTGTGAGTGCACATGACATAAATAAAGAAAAGGAAAATACAAATTTAATCAAAGTGGAAAAAAGCAAAATGAAAGAAAACATGCATAAATCAGAAGAAAATAATGTTCCTCTTACATAAACATGAGTTCCAATGTCTAGTTCAAATTTATATTTTAAAGCACAGAGCATTAGCTGTGGGGTGGAGTGCATTCTTGTAGAAAAGTATTTTTTTTCAATTTAGCAACTTCAAAAGAAAGAAATCTTCTTCATGCACTTACTTTGAGCATAAAACGTTCATTTGAATTTTCAATTGTAAGTGAATCTTCTGAGATAACAGATTAAGCTAGGGATTTGCCCGTCATCAACAACGGCGCCACAGAAAATTAAGGATTAAGAATTTCCAATTAACAACACTGATTGACATGACAAGCAAACTGCATCTCAAAAATTCATTGATCTGTTTTTGCTGATAATGAGTTCCGTTTCATTTTCCAACTGCACAGAACTATTTTCTGTTTCTTTCTACTTAAATTAATTCAATATAAGATTTACTGTTGTAAATCCAAAACTAGAACGTTTGAAGCGATAATTTACCAATTTGAAGCTTGTAACATGCATAAAACTATCGTTAAATTTAAATTGGGGCAATACTGAAAGGAAGATATTCCGCAATCACACAGCAATGCTGACGCTATTAATTGGAAGTGAAAATCGGTATAAACTTCCGCAATACTTTGTAAATCAGTAAAATAGTTAATAATAGTTAATAGCATCTCTAACCTGCTTTCACGACGCGTCTCGACCACGCACAAAGTAGCAACTTTAGGTGTTCATTCTAGCGAGAGAGGGAATGAATTTTGAATTTTCTCCTTTTTCCATTCATGCCCAAACATTGAATTTATAGCAATAATAAGCAACCATAATGGCTAGTTAAGATTTTATCATGATCAAAAAAGTTTCATCTGCGCATATAATGCGTAGCCGTAGCGTAGGCGAGAGAAGAGGCTGCTGTCGTGTTTATGAGCCTCGTAAATATTACGCAACACGCATTTTGCAAGCATATAACCGAATGCAAATCCTTTCGCTTCTGCCTGGGAGCAATATTAGGTATCTACTTGTATCTATGCATTACTTTCTTATACGTTGCAATACTCGCCTGCTATCTACAAAATTGTAATAACTTTGATCCCAGACATTGTGCAGTGTATAGGTATTGTAAATGTTTCTAGAAATTTTAAATTAATGATTACACTGCTGCTGCTGTTACATTATGGCTTGTCTGTTTCAGCTAATAAGTCCGTCAACAAAAGGGAAAGTTTTTATATTAGATACTGGATCTGCTACTCGCTGTTCTCTCTTGATGATAATTATAATGGAACAATATTTCCACACAAAGTATGCGTAAAATCTTCCACTGCTCTCCTCCTTCTCGGGTCCCTTTTTCTAATTTAATGGGTTTTCCCGTTTTTATACTCATTTTTTGTATATTTTTCTTAGCATTCCGCTTTCCCACAACAGACTCATTTTTCACTGTGAAGAAGATTTCTTTCCACGTACGTGTTGTACGTTGGCATCCCGTTACTCCATTTTTCTTGAATGAAATCAACATGGGGAATTAATGTATAAATGTACTACTACAAACTCTACAATAATTCCACGATATAATAAATGGCAGCAATCATTCTTTTAACTGTACTTTATTATAATATAAACTACATACATAGCTAATGTAAAAAAAACTAGCAGTTAAGTTCTAGGTTTTTTCTTCTTTTTCACTATCATCTTCATCATCATCACCACACAGGAAATAAAAAGTAGGTACATTTCATTCGTGATATAAAGCAATGCCATAAATTTTACTGCCACTCACCACCACACATTACGAGAATTTACGAGAAAAAGTGTAAACGAGTCTAGTAATATTTTGCTTCCTTTTACACTGCTGCACTCTGCACTAAACTTAAACTAGTTGCAGAAAAAAAACTTATGACGAAAGATTTGTGAAGCGGATAAAAGTTTTTATACTTTAGAAGAGCTAGAACTGGAGCGAAGAAGAGAGAGATCGTCCAGTTTTAAGAGCAATTAAAAAGTAAAACAAGGTTATTATTTTTTTGTGATTGAAGGAAAATATTTTCTTCGTTTTTTTACAGGATTGTGGTTTCATACCCAAACATCTTGTTAAAAAAGTTGATGGACGATAGAGAGGAGAATATTACGTAACACCATTACAGCATAGTACCTTAATAATGCGAACGGGCACAATTACCTGCTGACACAATTATGAACCTTCATAAGAAATGTAAAAGGACCTTTTTATTTTCCATCTGACAAAAGCAGTTTCAATTTAACATTGCCTCAAGCTTATTTCCTTACTTCATTCTAAAATAAAGTACGTAAATAAATAGAAAGAACGAAAGAGAGAAAATACGGAGAAAGTGTATAAGATACGGTTGGTTGGTTGGCTGAGTAAAAGTAGAATCTTTCGTACATTACTGGATTTTTTGGCAGAAAAGAAAAGCATATAAGCCTTTATACGAGCTTAGGTAATAACATTTGTTAGAGAGATGGATATGGATGCATAATTTTATAAATATAATATTTAATACAGTACATTACTTATGTTTAGACTGGACGAAGACGAAGTTATCCGTTATAATATATGAGTTGA
>JAHZNJ010002448.1:0-11266 GCA_027744475.1 Lepidocyrtus cf. sotoi NNG-2020
TCTCCAGTAGATTTTTTACAATCTAGTTTTTATAAATTAGAAATACTTGATTTAGAATGACTTTTCTGAACACTTATTTTCTGATGTGTTTTGTACAGTACAATAATATGTAAATCATTAAGTGATTTTTTACTTTGTTTGAAATGGGAGTGCATGCATCGAATCAAACCACTTACTCCATATCCATATACAAGTATGTACCTAGTACATATTACTAAAAATTGTACTTTTTATACATCTTTTTTATCAATGATTTGTACCCAGCTACAGATCTTATCTTTAATTATATGTACTATGTACCTATTCCAATGACTTACTTTACTATAAACGACTACGCGATTCCTTCTTGAATGAAAACTTACTTTCCAAAACCGTTATTTCTAAAGCAAACCAATTCCGCTCGTTCTCAGAGCGTCTGAAAAAGATTTGGAGAAGTGAACATCATCATTCTTCGCCTTCTTGGCTTCTCCAAATCGACATTTCCATTGTCCAAATCCGACTGGTACAGACATCCATTGCTTCTATAATTATTGATGTTATTGTGGTGGTGGGAAGAGATCTTCTCAAACTTTTCAACCAAGAGGCTCACTTTTCTTCAAGAAGAAATTCTGGGTGCTGATCTATCATTCATTGATCTCGTCGTTCTCAGCTTTGTTCCTCGACGGATCTGATCCATTAATGAGTCACGGCATACCGCAGGATCTGAGACCGTTTTGGAAGAGATCCATTGGCGGACCCGGAAAGCTCGTGAGATTTCCCCAACGCTATTTCCTTTGGAAGAAGTAAGTTTGGAAGTGAAACTGGCCACCCTGCCATTAGAAATTTGCACATTATGATGATGATGTGCGTCTCAGCTTTGTTCCTCGACGGATCTGATCCATTAATGAGTCACGGCATACCGCAGGATCTGAGACCAGGAAGTGAAACTGGCCACCCTGCCATTAGAAATTTGCACATTATGATGATGATGTGCGTTATGATGATATTGATGTTGGTGGTGGTGGTGCTGCTGGTGATGATGGGGAGGATGCTGTAATGTAGCAGGAGCTTTCTTTTCAACAGGGCTCTGCCTCATTTGGCTTAATTTAGCATTTAAAGTTTGAACAAAGATCTCTTTTGACGTCACCGCCGGAGGTGGTGTTTTATTGCCAAGTACACGATTCTGTACAAACGTCGCAGTTGATTTAAGAATGTCTTCGGAGAAACGTCGAGGATGCCGGGGACTTGCGTTATTTCCTGCTGCTGGGTTCCCATTCCCCACTAGATTCCCGGAATTGACTTGCTGGTAAATGGGTTGTGGTTGATAAACTTGAGAATAAATTGGCTGCTGCTGAGGAATGGTTTGATGAGTGATCGGCTGAATTGGCTGTTGTTGCTGCTGTTGAGGCACAGCAGGATACCCATGGGAGCTTACCGGAGCTTGTTGGTGTTGTGCCAACTTTTGGTTAAGAACTTGCATCAAATTGGCACGTTGCTTGCTCGATTCCAGGCTGCTGGCTGAGCTCCTTCTTCCGTTAGTCTGACTCTGGCTTCGGGACTCCCTTGCTTCTTCGCCAGGCTGTTTCAATGAATTTGCCCTCCTCACCATATTTGGACTGACTGGCTGATGCTTCTTTTCTGTCAAACTCTTCACAGTATCCGCAACACTCTTACGCTTACTTATTTCTTCTGCACTTAACATCGCTAAGTTAGCATTTTGCTCGTTAATTAAATATGACGGAGGTGGTGGTGGAAGGCTTTCCATGGAAGCATGAGGTGTTGTTTCCCCACTATCGTAGGATCCCTGAGAACTTCCAACAGAATTGTTGGAGGTATTTGAGGAAACATAATTATTATACTGCGGATTCTTAATAAAAATTGGTTGGATTAGTGGTTGACTAGAAGAAGAATGAGAAGTGGAACCATTATTTCTTTGGAGAGTATGCTGAGTTTGATATTCGGAAGAATTGTTGTGAGAAGTTGTTTGGCCGTTATTTATGTAAGGATGGGAAGGAACTGGAGAACTTCTGGCGGAGGAAGAAATTGATGAGTTTCTACGCGGTGGAGCTGGTTTATCCTGATGACCACAAGAATTACGTCTAGAAAGAGTGCCGTTATTCCCACAAGATGTGATAGAAGGCTGGTATCCTGTTTGAAAGAAACAATTATATTATAGCATAGCCATACCAAAATATTTATATGATGCAATTTATCTCGAAGGTTGGATTTTGATTTGCGCTTCTTTCCATCGAAATAGACGAAACTACAAAAACATAAATGTATGAAAAAGCCATAAATGTAAAAAATCATAGTTCATAATTAATTAATTATTGCAAAATAAAAATAAAAACACATGCGCCAAATATTTTACTTAACCATGCACTGGTATACGAAAAGCAAAAATTGTGTTTATTTTTGACCAAAAATAAAATTGTTTTTTATAGGAACACAAACACATTGAATAAGTACTATAAATGTGCAACATAAAGTAGTAATTCAATTTAACTAATTTTGTTTTTTCTGCTTAAAGGTGTGTAGCACTAGTAATAATAATAATAGTAATTATATAATGATACAATAATTATATTATTTAGCCGCAAAAAATCATTTGAGTAGAGCACGTAGCACAAAAAATGATTAGATATCTTTACAGGTTGTTTGTAGTATTATTAATTCGCAATTTGTTAAATTGTGTTACATGTTATGTATTGACTACGTGTGTGGCAAAGTTATTTACTATTTTACGTATATATAGTATGCACCGTTAGTTTTTGTAGGAACTACGAACGAAAGGTAATTAATTACGTTATATTACACATGTGGAGGCATAAGTATATAAGGGTATATTATAATTCATTAGTGTACGACACACACGGTACAATTTGTAAGTATATACTAAATGGTTTCTGGTTATCAATCCGACAATTCCGACTTTACATTTTTTAAGATTACAATAGTTGAGTGAGAGAAAAAGGAACAGAAATACTATAGAGAGACAGAGAAACAATCAACGAAATGAAAATCTAAACCAGGTCCCGTTTCCTAGCTAAAGACAACCTATACTTCATGAAATTACTCTGCTGTGGGGCAGCATAAGAATGGGGGCGAGGTAAACTATTATTCCTATGAATTCCTCCACCAAACCCTGGACCGGCTGAAATCACTTGCTCCACATCACCTTTATCCGCATTTTGCCCATCAAAAACTGGAACACGAGGATTAGCAAGTCGCCTATGAATAGTGGCAACACTCAAGGGTGGCATAGAATTTAGGGAAGATGGTGCGGACTCATCCACTTCATTTACAGTGGAGAAAGTACGAGGCATGTCACCAGAATAAGATGCCGCACTACTAACATACATGCTATGATGTCGTCCATTCAGTAAAAAGTTAGTTCGTCCTCCCGTATTGCGGGGAGGAGTGTTAGTTTCTTCACCTACTCGAACATTTCCATTATACCAATCCATTCTATTGCGCCAATCTCCTCCTCCATTTGGTTGGTAGTAAGAAGATGCCTTGCTAAAGCTACCATTGTTGTTGATACTCCTACAAGCTGACATGTCATCGTCGTAAATACTACTTAAAGCAGAGATACTTTCTAAATCGTCCTGGAGTAGAGTTTTATCGGAAGTTGAACAAATACTCATCGACCCTAATGAACTTTCTAGCTCAGATCGGAAATCATCCGTAGTCAATTGGATACGAGATGCAGCGCGCATAGAAGCTATTTCACCTTCTGAAATGTGATCGCCGTGAGAGATAGAGTGAGAATCAACATTGTATCCTGTAACATTCTTGTGTCCATTGGTAGTATGTCCAATAACTTCTGACTTCACGCTGCAAGTGTCACTTGTATCCGTCTGAAATGAATAAAATCAATGTTTAAAGAAAACTTGAAAGTTGCCGAAACATGATTGGAAGGAAACATACTTGGCAAAATACTTACCTTTGGAGTAGACATCAATTCTGGTGGTGGGGGAGGAAGATCTTCAGATTGACGCTGCAGTTTGGCCGATGCCATTTGGTTTAATTCATGCATATTCACATAAACCGGCTGAGGAACAACTAAAACACAAAAACAACGCAATTTTTAAAATAAAAGTGGTAAGTACTGTGAACTTATCAAACTAATTATATGAATCACTAACTCATGTCATCTGAAGACTGATTGAAATCTGGAACATGCACATTCTTATTCTCCATTTGGACAGGTGGTTCCTTAGAAGAATTCACTTTACGAGGTGGTTTTGGAATTGATGCTGTGCTTCCACTAGTACTCGCTCCTCCAGGTCTCTCCAGAGATGAGCCACGTTTTGGTACCGGAGGCTTTGCGTCAGTTTTACCCCTCAAGATTCCATAGATTTCAGATGCAGCCTGATATATTTTTCCTAAAAACAAGACAAAAGTATATAAAGATGCCTTCCAATATTAAAAAATAGTATTTAGAAACCTTCAAAACAAAAAAAAACTAACCTTGTGTAGTTTGTTGTTGTTGAGGGTGAGATTCTACGGTTGGAGTAACTGGAGAATTAGCATCTGGTGGAGGTTGAAATGTATAAACGGTTAACGGCGGCCTCTGAGTGTCCTTTTTCATATGCTGTAACAGTTTTTACCAATACGTAATTGTTTTATTTTGTACTTTTGATAAATTCCATAAATCTATCACAAATAATAAACGAATTCTTTGAATTCCTTTTACCGGAAGAAATAGTGTGAGGTCGGTCGTTTATGATAGCAGCAGCAGCTCTTTCAAACTGAATAGTTTCTTGCAGATTTGGCCAAGTTGAGTTGGTTGTAGGAGGAATTTGACCAGGCGGATAAGGCGATGAGGGTGTGCTTGAGTTACTGCTTGCAGTCGAACTAGTGTTGCTCCCTTCTGATTGATTACCGGTCTATAAACGATAAAGTAACAGAACAATACAATGAATTCTCCGCAAAAGGTTCTACGCGTATGTGCGTATTGATTTCTTAAATTGTCATGAATTATATATAGATATCAGTTTTTGTGAAAGGGTTGCGTGTACTTATTAGGCTCAGGTAGACATTTCCAGCTTTGCACCTTACCTTGCACTAGGTGTACGCATAAATAAACAGATATTTATCGAATTTCACCCTTCCTTTTCATTTCTGTGCTTTACTTTTCTTCGTGCAATACTTTGAAATTCATATGTATTCTCGAATTCTAAAGCGACACTGTGGTGCACAAACTTGACTACGTAGGCAAAACCCCCTTCCGTTTTATCACCTTATAATCTAATCAATCATGTCACGCAATATTCCCCGTCTTGGCATGACAAGCCCAGCATGCTAATGTTAATTCATGAAAGTGAAAACACGGAAATAACTAAAAGTGTAATTTGCCATACTATAGCATCGTACTCAACGGACCGCTTACTTTCACTAACGTAAATTCGTAGTGCGTACACGGAAGAAAAGAAAAACTCAAAGAAACGAACTTAAACTTAACGATAAGAAAAGAAAGTTTAAGAAAAACAAAAGAAAGCAGAAACAAAAAGGTACCTTCGTAGGATGACGATGATGATCGTTTAATGGTGTGGACATGCGAGAGTATAACGTATCTTGTGAAACAAAGCCTGAATCATGCGAGGAGACACTAGAGAAACGCGCACTTCCAGGCGGAATGGACAATGGCTAAAAATGAACAAAATCGAATAAATATAAATAAAACAAAACAAAATGAAATAAAATATAAAACAAAACAAAATAGAAAGAAAATAACATAAATCTTTCTTCCGTTGAAAAGTTTGACAGTTGCTGCAACCTGCACAGAATTTTTAGTGTAACTGCTAAAACATTTAAAGATTTATGCTTACCTGATGATGTAGAGTACGATTATGGAGGTGATGAGAAGGGGAATGCGCGGAACTGCTCGACGAGCTGTTAGCTGAAGAAATACTACACATGCTAGATTTCCTAGAACCCAATGAGCTCGGACTACTTGGTGGCGTTTGAAAACTCCAAGCTCCAGCTTCACCTTTAATATCTGCAATGACCTGCTCGCTAGCTGGTGGTAAAATAAATGGATCAGCGGAATTCTTCTCCAACTGGGCCATTGCTTNCTGCTCGCTAGCTGGTGGTAAAATAAATGGATCAGCGGAATTCTTCTCCAACTGGGCCATTGCTTCTTGAACATGCTGCAATTCAAACAGCATCGCTACTTCTTCCTCCTATAAAAACATGATCACAAAAATATTTTTTTTAAAAACTATATTCTATAAACCTATTTTCAATCCTTAATAAATAAATAATAAATAAAATTACTTTCTCTGTGCACTTATTTTGCTTCACTTACCACGACGGGTTTGAGGTACGATACAAATAGACAGAATCGACTTCTTTCTTCAGTCAAAGCGGCACGAAGGGCTTGCTTTCCAACATCTTCTAAGATTTGTCGCTTCTCTGCTTGATCTCTCATAGCAGACTCCAGATTCGTCCGATTCAATCCTCCAGATGATGGAAGGCCTTGATGACTTCCAAGATCACCATTATGGGCCAACGCACTTTGGATCATACCACCACCACTTCCGCCGTGAGATCTTGGTAAGGTTCCATGGAAGGAAGACGCCAGAGCCCCATTATGTAAACCTCCTTTACGCAATTTCTTCTGAAGATGAAGGGTCTCTATAGTCCGTTTCTTTAATTCAGTCCGTGCTCGTTTATACTCTGAAAAATTAATATTAAAATCATAAAAGAAATGTAGCTGGTAAGTTCTTCTAGTGACGTCTCTAGTTTCAATTTAAAACATTCTTATACAAACCTTTTCCATATTCCTTATGCAAGTTTCCTGCAATAATAATTAAGAAAAAAGTGCATTATTTATTACAATGTGCATTATTCAATAATAATGTGGGAATTATGTATAATAATATATATAAAATAATGGTTTGACACGCCTATCATCAGTCATTAAATCCTGATTGCGTAATAAAAAACCTCTCAGGCTATGTAATTTTTGTTTGGTATGGAAGAAATGGAATGGAAATTAGTTTGGAAGTATCCTTCCGGCAGTTTTTGCCTTGCATCTCTTCAATAACAACACCATAAAGGTGATGATAATAATTTCGGTTTGAATAGGACTCTCTGGAAGATTGCGTAGCTAGTTATGGCAGCTGCTCCGTGCGTAGAAATATGTAATACGTAATATGTATAGTTTTATCTAAATGTCAAACTAGACGTGATGGCGATAATGATATCCATAAAAGAAGTCAGCGAAGCATGAGCTACTGATAAAAGAATCACAATTCGAGCGAGCTAGAAAGAAAAAGCAAAAGTTTTGGCAAAAACACACAATAGTTCACCTGTGCAAAGCCAAACACGCAAGCCTAGCTGAAGCTGGGCAAAACTCTTTTTCATATTTCATAAGAGAATGCGAATCAAATGAATTCTTTTGAGAAATCCTATCCTCCGCGACAATCCCTTTCATGTTCACCGTTGGATAAAAATACTTTTGTTGTAAGTTAATTCATCCATCCTAAAAAGTCCTTTCAGATAAATATTTAGTAATAACCGCAACAAATAAAAAGTGTTTTTATAGAAGTAGTAGTTGTAAACCATACAAAATTAAAAACACAGAAAGAGTTAAATTTCGTACAATACACAAGCTAAGCTACTAGCTTTAAGAATAAAACTTTTTTGCAGAATAAATTGAAAAACAGGAACTGAAAGCGTAAAGCGCTTAGATAGTGACAGTAAAAAAATAACGAGCTACTCATCAGCATGAATTTTTTGAACGAAAATATTCTTCTTCACGTTTTAAAAATTGTCATGCTACGTGAGCAGAAAGATTATATGCTTGTTTTTTGTTTAGAATTTTAGTATTATATTGTGCTATATATTCATTCATATTCATAATACTACTTGCTTTTCCTTGCATACTTTGTTGTTGCTGCAGTTATGTTATATAAAAAGTGAGATGACATTATTCCCAACACTTTGTGAAACCCGAGTTGAATCTTTCTCATGATTTATTACTGGGCGCAGCCAAGCAAATACAAACACTTTTCTTGAAGAGAGTTGGTTGACAAAAAAGATGATCAAAATAATTCGACAGCCACAAATCATCATTTTTGATGTTGCTTTCATTTTTAGCTATCTCAAGCATGAAAACCAGAGCAGAGCATTCACTACAACTAAACTAACTTTACAAAAAAATTTTAGAATAAATTTAAAGTTAAGTCTAGTGTGCAAGTAAGTAGTATTATTAGCATATATGACAAGAACGCCAATTCAAAAACATTTTAGATAGGAAAATGTGCAATAAAATTTTATAACTTGGTTTCACTTTTAACCTGAATATTTTTGTAATCAAAAATGGGAGAAGCAAGAAGCAATTATGGGATCTTTTGTGAAGTAAATTTGAACCTACTTTACTTTTATGTTAAACTTCAAAGAAAAGGGTGAATTTCGCAATCGAGGCAAGTTAAATGCTTCGCGTATCTAAATTTTACACGAAAAAATATGCATGACAAAATGATCAACGTGGAAAATGAGAAGTCTCCAGCAGAGATCTATTACAATATTAGCCTATATCAGCAACAGCAATATCAGTATTAGAAGGAAAGAGAAATCATCTATGCATTCATCATCATTCAAAGAATCTTTTATTCATAGGAATAGACCGACAAGGCCCCTCAAAAATTTCATTTAAAGTTGGACTGTTGGACATTTTACGAGAAAAATATTTTGACAGGATCCTTACTTCAAACAACTAATTTTTTTGACAAAATAATTTTTTCCATTTCGCCAAGTCATGCGCGCATTTGGTTGGTTGTGTTTACTGCTACTTTCTATTACCAGCTTTGTCTTCTTCCTGCTGTCCTCTCTCGCACAAGCAATCCCATTTTTTTTTGAACAACCAATTTCAAACGGAATTTGAATTTATGTGAGCAACTGTCGGAATAAAATGAGAAAAAATTCCATTTAAAGTTGGACTGTTGGACATTTTACGAGAAAAATATTTTGACAGGATCCTTACTTCAAACAACTAATTTTTTTGACAAAATAATTTTTTACATCTCGCCAAGTCATGCGCGCATTTGGTTGGTTGTTTTTGCTGCTACTTTCTATTACCAGCTTTTTTTTCTTCCTGCTGTCCTCTCTCACACAAGCAATCCCATTTTTTGAACAACCAATTTCAAACGGAATTTGAATTTATGTGAGCAACTGTCGGAATAAAATGAGAATTTTTGTACATATGAATATGGATACAATAATTCAAGTTTGTACTTTTCTCTCTTATCTCTCTCTCTAAACTAAACATAATATCCAGGCAGGCTTGCTCTGAATGCCCACATTGTGTACTTCCACAGCCACCATCATGCCACCACCACACACATACTCATACTAGTTACTTCCTGTTCCACTTGAAAAAGTTACCCTTATAACATGTCATTGTCAAATCTGTTGCTGGTTTTACTGCTGCGTTGCTAGTGGGAGAGAGAGTCTCTGAATAAACTCTTTTCATAGCTGTGTGTAGGTGTGGTGGTAGTGCTATTGATATTGATGGTGGCATGTAACCCTTTTTCCAAAAATAAACTACCGTTGCTCCTCTGACTGAAATTATTTTTATTTTTATTAGCTTTTACGAGAAAAATATAAAGCATTTACAATTCATTCAAAGAGTAAACACGTACATATTAAAGTCAATACTAGAACAACAGCAGTGGTCTCTCACTTGACTTGGTCTTCCTGGTCGCAATCTGTAATTTTGTATGTCTGTCTGTCAGACAAGAGAACTGAAATAACTTTGTTTTTTGCTATTTGATGAGAAGTTGGAGGAGGAGGAAGATGTGAGAGAATGCATTATGTTTATGTGTTTTGACTTCGACTTTTGTAGTTTTGTAATAAGATAACTCGACTTGGTAATTGGTAACAAGTGCTGACATTTCAAAATTGGACTGATTATTACTACCGTACTATATAGCCGTAGTCATACAATACTGCTTTGTCGATGCTTAATAGTAAGTAGTTCCTGTTTCTTCTGTCATTTGCCAACTTGCAAGAATCAAGAAGTCAAGCTAAAACCCATCATCATGTTGGATTATTACGGGAGAGAGAGAGAGTCACTTTCTCGCGCTGTTGTGTCTGTGTTTACTATTGTACAAATGTAAACACTTCTACTTTGTTCTATTCTCGCTCTATAATAATGCTTTCTATTACTTTATAACTTCTAAACAACAAAATTCTTCTTTTCTTCTTCTCCTTTTGCAGTGAATATACGATATTGTTCCCTTTTTTAAAGGAAACTTTGTGAAACTCGAGTTTCCTTTATCAAAAAAGCTATTTAATGCCACCTTCTTAATTACAGAGTGATAAATCTTTCCTGACGATTAAATCGTAAACCAGTAGTGTTATATTTTTATAGATTTTTTATTGTATTGTGTACCATACAACACAACACACACACCGCTGCGCTGCTGTTTTCCAATCGATTACTTTCGCAACACTAACGAAACAGGATAGGATTGACATGACATTGAATCATTGCTCCTCTCATTAATATCGACTTTGTGCCAGAGAGTTAGCGAGCGTTAGCAGCAGCATTTGGAGGTTTCTTCGGTTCATGACGGTTGACGATGAAAGAGGGCTTCTTTTCACAAAAAAAATACAAAGGAATGTATGCATTTGCTTGTTTGTGCACACTTGAAACTTGTGTTGTAGCGTACAGTTATAAAGGCATCAAGCAATAAAAAATTCTAGAAGTGAACTTACGATTAGAGAGAGAGAAAGAGAAACCGAGAGTGCTTGTTAATGCAATATACCTACGTAAGTTGATTTTGTTTGTACATATCGTCGTAAATGAATTAAGTCTACCTAGACAGGCTTCACACTGAGGCTCATCTTAATTTCCTTCCGTCAAAGCATTTTACCGTATTTGTATACACGTGCTGCGCCTTCTTCCTCTCCTTCTTCTCCCAAACTAGCAAAAGTAACCTGACATTTTGGTTTTCTTTGAAAATGAGGAGGAGGAAAATTAAGTTTTACCAAACAATTCCACAGCAAAATGCTGGTTGATATAGACCGAGAATTAAAGTAGAAGTAATTCGATGCTTTATGCTTTACTAATGGATTTCCCTTTTCTAGTTCTTGTTCACATACCTGCCTTTTTAGTACAGTAACTGAAAGAAATTAAATTTTCCTGTTCATCAGCAACAGCAAAGCAAAATCAAATTCCAGGCATACTTTTTTAAGAAACAAATTCCATATTATAGCTCAGCTCAGTCAAAAGGAGAGAAGAATATTCATTTTATTTTTACGCATGTTTGTG
>JAHZNJ010002449.1:0-20231 GCA_027744475.1 Lepidocyrtus cf. sotoi NNG-2020
AATTCGTAATGTTTTCATATGTCAATTATGAGCGACTGACTGGTTGACTATTAATAAATAAATAAGTTTACACACTGCATTGTCAAAAGGATTTGGAATTATTATTGGATATTTTGCAAGTCATTGTCAAATCATTTACTACTAAGTTTGTAAATCCTCTTTACTCTTTCTTTCTCTCTCTAAATAGGAACAATCCACCACCACCACAGCCAAAAAACTTTTATTTTTACTAAAGAAAAGTTTTATCTCGTTAGAAGAGGCAATGTTCACTGCATACAAATAAATAATCTTCCTTCACTCTCAATGATATGTAAGCGAAAACGACATCTTTCTTTGTTCGGGATGTCAGAGACAATAATGAGGACTAAAAACATTTCACATCAAAATCAAACATTTTCATCTTTCTTCAAGAAGATTTCGAACAAAGTATATAATTTATTTCACTTGCTTAGCCTTCCAATTTTTATTTGTCCCTGAAAAAATAAAAAGGTGTGAAAAAAGGATTCAAGCTAAGATGCGTTACCTACCTCCATAGCATCATTAGCATTCAATCATCAGTATTGAGTCAACAACATTCTATTCTAAAAACTATTCTAAGGCCAAGTAAACATCTAATGAGACGTTTTACATTGGAGAAGAATTAATTTGAAATACACAAACCTTGATTTTTAATTTACCTTTAGTTATCATAATCACCAGAATTCTTTCTAATGAATTCCTAAAGGTTTGGAGTAAAAATTTATTATGTATTTTGCAATTTTTCTTATTATTATTCAAAGTTCTAACAAAGTACATAGTAAATAGTAGGAGCATTATTATTTATTATTGCAACAAAGTCTTCTAGTCAGTCACGTAAGTGTTAGATAGTAGCGGATGATTGACCGTTTTTAAAGTGATTTTCATTTATCATTATCATATCTTATTTGGCTGCAGGTTACCGTAATACAAAATGCAATTTTCATGTAGTACCGACAAAAATTACCAATGACCGTGGTCCAATCAACTTGCCATAAAGAGTTAACCTGTTGAGTACATAATATTTACAATTTTTGCAAATGTGCAGCATCCTATTCTATTCTCCACCTTTTTATAATTACTGTTTAAAACATAAAGGTGTTTCATTGTAAAAAGCATTTAACAAGCAATAATCAATCTTACATTGTCAGTAGTGCAGCAGCAGCAACAACGTTCGGTAGTTAAAACTAATACATACCTATTTACAAGATTTCGTTTTTTCATCCTCCATGTATGCATAGATAATGACGATGACAGAAAGAAGAGTGTAGAGTACAATATGTAGTAGTGAGTGACATTCTACTTCAGGGGTAAAATAAGGGGTGAAGCTGTTCTACAAGTTTTTCCTTTTTTTTTCAAAATGTATATTTTTTGCAATGAATAATAATTGTAGTTACCGAATGATCACAAAGTTGTAAAGTGAGCGTTCGTTCAGTAAAGTTTTGCTGCTGTTGTTGTTTGCATTTGCACTGACATCATGATAATGATGATGGCGATGGCAGTAAAATCTAAAGTGCATTGCATTCCCGTCAACTCTTCTAGTTCTGCAGGTCTTCAACTGTATTATTTTTAATAGAATACATACATATATTTTTAATAAAAAAGGGTTGTCGATAAGTGATAACTAATGCTTACTTGTCTCTATTAAACTGCATGTCGAGAAATGCGTAATATACTTGTCTTTCTTGTAAAACTGCAAAAACAATTTTTAAAAAGTCTTTTGTTTGTCGTTCCCACTTACTTGCTAAAGTATATTGAACAAGAAACGTTCGCGTTGCACAGACGGATTTTAAATGGTAATATAGATTGACTATTTTTTACTCTCTCTTTTTTTCTCGACTTGAATACTGATGTGTGTTGATGACGATGATTGAATTGAATCAAGTCGGCGCGCGAGGATGGTTGTGGCTAAGGTTATGAATCGTTAAAATCAGCAATAATAATACAGCGAACACGCAGAGATCAAGTGGGAGAGGAGAAGAGACTTACCTTGCTGCCTACTATTATACCACTACCTAGTTATTCGCCTATTATTATTATTATATTATGCGCCTTGTTCTTTCTTCATTTTATTTTGCACTACCACTACCCTTTACTCTATGTTGTACCTTATACCTTATCTTGTCTCCCTGAATTTTGTAGCATAAAATAAAGCATTGTCTTATTATTGCAAAAACGATTGAACTTATTCAATTTTTTTTTCTTATTCTTCGTTTTATTCTTGTCGCTCGTCGTTGCCACACATTTCTAATAATATTCAGTTATTGTTGTAAGTAAACGGAGGAGTTAGTTAAATTAAATGTAATGCATATGTATCCCATTTATTAGTAGTATTGCTTCGTAATTTGCTTGCTAATCAAGCTGAAGGTGGTGTCGGCGGTCGATGTTGTTGTTTGTTGTTGCTGCGAATGATAGTAGAAGTGGTTGAGTTGGTGGTTATGGTTGTTTTCGTTGTTGCTGGCTGGTAGTAATATTCCACCAGTTTCTCTTTTTTTCCTTCATTATCACAATCATTGTCAAGTCTCTTCTTTCATAGGTAGTAGTATCACTTCACCCTATATTTTTACAGTGCCATTGCATTCAATTCTCCCTTAACGCTCTGGCTTACTACGTAATGGACTTCTTCTTTTCTCGCTACCTATTTCTGTATCTGTGATTTGATTGTTTGGTTTGCTGTAGCACCAGCAAAGAGCCAACGCTGCGCTGCTGTTGCTCTTGTCGAACAAAATAAGTGACTTCAGGTGACTACTTGTTCGTGTGGTGCAATGCAGCTTTGTTACTCAAACCAAGCCATCATATCACAACACAACTTTATAGATAAAGTCAGTTATTTAGTCAGTCCCAATCAAGTTCTCTTTGGTGGTGGAGGTTGTGTGAAATGTAAAATGAGCATTTTTTTCATATGACAAAGTTCTTGGAAGGAACAACAGCAGCAACGCAACGGTTAAATTTATTTAGTAGATTTGGTGCTGTGATGTGATGTGAAACAACTTCCTTTTTATAAGGTCCTTGTATGGTGATGGTGAATGGTTAATAAAGTTAGCCTCCGTTTTCTTCTGTATTTCTTACACGTACTCTGGCATGGCGGCTTGACCGTTACTTTTCATGAATTTATTTGGGAAATGTAACCTTTGACCTGTGCATATTATGAACGAAGGAAAACAACACGAAAAATCTTTTTGCCGTTTGTTTGTGTATGTTAAGTACGTGTGTGGCAATCACAGCCGCAGCGTGTTTTCTACTGGTTATGTGAAAAAAGCATGTGAACGGAGCATGGGAGCGTGAGCAGGTTTTTCCTTCTCCAGTGCAGTAGTATTTCTTCTACAAACAGGAGCATTTAACGGAAAAAAAGTTTGCATAGATCGTTTTACAATAAAAGTCGAAGTCAAGCTACAATAGGCCAAAGTTTATGCAGTATATAATAGTGAGTGTGGTGTGGCATGAAAAAGTTGGCCCGTTTGTTTGCCCAAAGATTGGAGCAAAAAGTGATATTGGCATGAAATCAGCTAATTTCGTGACGTCTTCACTTCACTTATTTTGCAAACTCCCATAAAAATGAGAAAAAATGTATGTAGTTGGCAGCTAGACGCTGTGGTGGTGAATCTATGATCAGGAGCAGAATAGAATTCGTGTATTAAAGTTGGTTGGAAATTGCAGCAGTCAGTAGTGGCAGTTTGCTTTGTTGGTTTTGTGACTTGACTGTATACGGTGTTTGTTTGGCTATGTGGAGTAGTTGTTTTTTACTTGTTCTCGAAAAATCCGGAGAATGCTGCTATTGATTCCCGGAAGTGGAGCACCTACTTACCGATGCTCCTTCCATGGAATAGGTTTTGTAAGGCCACCACAACAGCACCATCGTAGTAACCATCGTAATCTGCCACCTGGACCTCAACCACCTCCACTACCTCATCCAAGTTCTCGTCGTCATTCTCTCTATCATTCTTGTCGGTTTTCGCCAAGTCGGCGAATTTACTTTGCATCTCGGGTAGGGGAAGGATTTCTAATAAAAAATATAGATCGTTAATGGAAATATAACGCATAAAAACAGTGGCCTAGTTCTGTCTGATTTATTGTTAAAGTTTACGCATAATAATAAGATGATTTCTTTCATGATTTCACCCAAAAATGGGAAAGCCTTTAGGCTGAAAACCATAATGATTCTGTTGCGTTGCAATTCCGAGTATAAGTGGCAGCATAAATTTAATGAACTGGATTTATTATTTTTATTTTCAGGAAAATGGTGACCCAACCATCGTTGAACGAAGGTATGGAGGACCACCAGCTAGAGATGCTGCTCTCGTCATCCAACGGGCTTACAGAAGGTATTTTATTTTATAATTCCTACTAATAACATTGACATACAACGACACGCATGTGTCCATTTTATTCATAGTTAATTAACCAGTAGTTATTTATTGCCGACGCAATAATAGTCATCGTGAGCAACGCTTTAATTCTTTTCTAAAAAAAAGCGTGTTCAAAGTGATCACTACTGCAGACTCACCGTGACAAACTTTCATTTTATTATTTTTAATCTGCACACACTCTTACACAATTTATGATTACCTACCTGTTTTGTTAACCGTTTCTCTAAAATCTGAAAATTAGGGGCCATCATATCATCAGCAGAATCGCCAGAGAGAATTTTTTGCTAATAATAAAGTTTACCTAATAATCTTCCAATTGAATACACTCATTTTGTTTATTAAGTATGTACCACTACCACACACAGAATTTCATGATAATCCAATAAATACTGTAAAATTGAAACTATTTAGCATAAAAGCTATTATTTTTACTGATTCAGAGCTATTATTATTTTTGTGGATTCAACAGCCTAAGGTTAGAAAGAGTATATGTTAAGAAGTTTGAAAAAATGTACTTTCTTCACTGCTACCCCTATCTCCCTAAACAGTTTTTGATTATTTTTTATGCAGTAATTCATGGGTTTGGTTTGGGTCAGCAGCTTTTAAATACAATACTTAACAGTTACCGTTGCTTGTTGCTGCTCTATGAAGTAAACATGAGGATGATTTACATCAGCAATAGTAAACAATAATAATACCATCGTTTGCATCCATTTTACCAGTCATTATTATCACTCTTCATTAAATAAATACCAGTTACACAAGAGAACTGACTTGAATACATACTGAAAACACTCATTCATGTTTTTGTCCTCATTCTTTACCGTCATCAAATCATAATGAATTATCGCCCTGAAAATGCAAAAATATCGAATGACAGAAGAGTGTGTGCGCGCTTCTTTTTCTTCTTATTGCAAAAGCGAATGTTCTTCTTTACACAGTACGAGATGAATGATGAGCGTTTTTGGATGAAAATAAAAGTGAAATATGTAGCTAGAGAGGGAGAGAGTTACTTTATTATGGTGAAAGAAAGTAGTATTTACACGGAAGAGTGAGAGTGTTTTAATGAATTATACTTTAATGACAAGTTAAAGCTGGCATTATTCAAAAGGGAAAGGAAGTGAAGATTAACAAGAAGAGTGCTTATAGGTAATTCGTATAATAATATTGACTAACTTCAACTTGTCGGCACTCACTCTAGTAGAAGTCACATTGCTATGCAAAAATTCAAATGCATGTTTCAGCACTTTATACATATTGCTAAAAAGGGTTCTGTTCTAAGTTCTACTAGAGTCGTAAAGTAATGTACGTAGGTAAATGAGAAAATAAAAAAGTCAATTTGCTAATAAAATATGAAACTAAAACATGCCAAGTTGATATTTTGAGACAATAATGTCTTTATCTCTAGAGAGGCAGTAGTCTATTTTGTTAATGACTTGTAAACGACAGCTGTATAATATGAGTATGATGATGGTTTGATGAGGTATATAATCGTCGTACGTCGCGTCGGTACCTTATCGTATGCACATTTACTTTTTTCTACCCATTCCAATTTTTGTAATGGTAATCAGCGACATAGGTACACAGTCATCAAATAATATTATTGTCCATGATATCAATTTCAGATGAAATGTTGATGATAAACTATAATATAACTTTTAATGGTTATGTGATATGGAAGCATGTGGGCCATGTGGGAGTAAACGTTATCTTCTTTATAGTAATGTAGCTTATCAGATGCGACTCTCGATCCAGCAGTAGTCAATTAGTAGTAGGTATGTAGGAAAAATCAAAGAAGTGCTTTAAAGATAGCATTGACAGCAGCCTTGTTTAGGTTTCTTCCTTTTTGTATTATTGTTTGTTACTTCGCGACATGATGATGATTGGACCTTCATTGATTCAAAGGTACAATTTTATCCAGCCTCTTTTTGTGAAAGGATGATCTTTGTAAAAAAAATTTAATCAATCGTCACATTCATCACTGCGCCATCATCATTCACCACCACCCCTATGATTATAAAGCTTTTAATTTTAACATAGTTACTTACGTTCACATTACATTACACGAGTTTCGTGATGCGCAGCTTGCAGGATTTTTCAGTTTAACTTATTCTTAAATTAGCCTTTGTTATTAGTAAATACATACGCTGCAGCTTCATTGTAAAAAAAATGCATGTATGATTTGTGGTGATGATGAAGAGTGGTCATTAAAATGCCATCCTAAAAACTGTAATGAACAAAAAGAATCTACTAACAATTTGCAATTTATTTTTTTAGTATTACTTATATATTGTAATTGCACATAAAAATATGCAATTGCAGTTAGTAAGTAACATTGACTGTGAAGACCATTATTTAGCATTTTGGTTTGTCTCTGTATCAATTAACTTGTTAAGAGTCGCAAAGCACATCACAGCGTTGTTGCAGCGTTATTGTCGTCGCGAGCGTTTTGTACCTAATGTCGCATTTGAAGCGTTTCACAATCTTCACTTCACTTGTCATTAAGCAGTCGTTTGCTCGTTGTTAAATGGTAATTTGAAGAAAAGTGGATGCCCTTGATGATGATAGGTTATATGTGTGCCGTGCCATATTATAGTATTCGATTGGAGGATTGCAGTTAGTCATTGCTGCTCCTGCAGTCTGTCGCTCAAACAGTTTATCATCATCATTACGAGATGTAGCATCCATTATGTGAAGCTACTTAAGTCGAAAGTAATGTAAAGAGTGCGTGCTCTGTATTGATATTGGGTTTTGCAGATACAATTAGACTAAAAAAAGCTGGCAATATTAGCGATTCTGTCATTTTGAATAAGTAATGAAAATGAAATCAAATTTTGATTGAGTTTTTTTTTTCTTGTTTGATTTATTACTTGCAGGTATAGCATGGTAAAGGAGTTCCAAAGAATTAAGCAAAGTAACAGGTAAGGAAAAAGTTTGTTATTCTAAATATTTTTTTTTACAAAATTCATTAATACCTATATTCATTATTTTACCCACATTTATTTATTTTTGTTTTTGTTTATTAGAAGACTCTCAAGAAGGATTAATAATAATGCAGCTGTGCCCGCCGGAAGCAATGCGTATGTTCCTTATCATCACTACATAAATTATATAATATGTAATTATGGTCTGAAACGCGGCAATAAAATGAATGGCTGTCTAAATTGCGTTTATTACCTTTACAGTTGCTCAATTTGCATTGATCTTCACGAGCCGCACTCCTCCCATCCCACAAGTGCCGAGGTGGACGGTCTTGAAGATGAGTTTGAAGATGCGTCTATTACCTCATCTTGCAACGAGCTACCGCCAATGCCAATTTCAGATTGTGCAGAGGTGACAGAAGTGGATGTTGAAATTGACCACGCCATTCTTTCCTCGTCTTCAAGTAGCCATCATCATCATCATTCTCAACATTCGGGGAGTACTCCGGCGGTGACAACGGATGATGGATCTTCCACGACAACGACCACCGCTGCTGCTCATGCTCATGCCCATCATCATCATCACCAGCAGCAGCAACGCTTTCACCAGCAACAACATCACACCAGCAGCAGTAGTAGTCGGTTCCAGCAACAACTTCCANGCAACAACATCACACCAGCAGCAGTAGTAGTCGGTTCCAGCAACAACTTCCAGCACATCACCAACACCATCAACAGCAACAGCTTCATTATGCAAGCAATAGTGTAGTCGGCCAAATAAGTAGTAGTACTGTCTCATCTAGTCGATTATCCCATCACCATCTTCAGCAGCAGCAACAGTCTCATCATCAGCAAAGGCACTTCAGTAGTCAACAACAGCCTTCTTTCCCCCCTTCTCATCATCACATTCCGTCATCCCAGTCGCAATCGCAAATATCGCAACATCAACCTAACAAGCACATTATTCATCAGTCGTCCAGTGGAAACACTTCGGCTCCAAATTTAGTCGTTACTTCCTCAACGGCATCATCATCGGCAGGTCCTCAATCTGTGCATCAAATTTCACCAAATATTTCCTCTTCATCGGTTTCTTCCCAGTCATCTCCCTCATCTGGACCCGCACAAGAGAATAAGCAAAGAACGCCAAAGAGTAATTTGTCTGATGGGGAGGCAGAGATTTTACGTAAAAGACTGTATCGCGTTGGGCTCAACTTGTTCAATAAGAAGCCGGAAGTGGGAGTCGCATATTTAGTTAAAAAGAAATTCTTGGAAGGGAGTCCACCTCATGTAGCGAGGTTTTTGATTTCACGGAAAGGCTTAAGCAAACAAATGATTGGGGAATACTTGGCAAATCTTCAGAGTCCCTTCTCAATGTCTTGTTTAGAGTAAGTTTTGCAAGTGTTTGTAATACTGATTTTTTAATCACTAGTTTTTTAAAATCATTTTTTACATCAATCTAACTTACAATTTGGTTGTTCTTTTAGGCATTTTGCAAGTGAAATTGATCTTGCCACAATGCCCGTAGACTTGGCTCTTAGGAAATTTCAAACTTTCCTCAGAATGCCTGGTGAGGCACAAAAAATCGAAAGAATTATGGAATCATTTAGCAGACGTTATGCTACCTGCAATCCACATATTGTGTAAGTTGAATAATATAACACAACGGTTTTTCTTATAGTCTGGTTCTGTTTGTATTTGCATGTTTTGGCTCAAAAAACGAGTATGTAAGAATGTTTTTTATTTATTTTTTGCTCACAGCTGTATGAAAAAGTTTTATCAAGAAAGAAAAAGAATGCACGATTGCTACTTTATATAACGGAATATATATCATTAATGTATTTATTTGTATACTTTCGTTTTTCCTTTAGAATTTGGCATTACCTCATCGACGTCTGGTGTGTTATTGTCGATTATACGAAGTAGCTGATGTCAACAAAAGGGAGAAGGCTGGTTCTCATCAGAGGGAAGTATTTTTGTTCAATGATCTTCTGGTCCTCACAAAAATATTCCATAAGAAGCGCAACTCAGTCACCTACTCTTTCCGGCAAAGTTACCCCTTGGCGGGTATCACGTTGGCGATGTTTTCCAATCAATACTTCGACCATGGACTTTCTCTCAAAAGAGGAGAGAATGTTCTTTTGAATCTCAACGCAAGGAATGAGCATGACCGTGCAAAGTTTGCGGAGGATCTGAGGGAAGCCATTGCAGAGTCAGACGAGATGGCGAGAATCGAAAGTATTTCCAAGGAGAACAGAGACAGAGATTCTGGCGTTGATGTAGGAAAAATAAAAAGATTCAGCAATTCACTTTTGGACATCAGCGATCAATGTAAGAATATCTTTGAGCTTGTACTTAATTTGATAAATTAATTGTTGATGAAATTTTGAATCGAGGTACTAAGTTAAATTTATTTTCTTCAGGTAAACCTGTTCGAAGGGGAAGCTGTGGCTCTCTCGACTCTGGTATGTCAGTGTCATTCCATTCTGATGAAATTCATCAGCAGCAGCAACAACAACAACAGCAGCAGCACCATCCCCACCATCAGCAACCCCTTGCGGCGTCAAATGGAGGAGGAAATACTAATGCAACCAGTCAAACAGGACTAAGTCAATCACATTCTTCTTCTTCTCATCACTCCTCTTCCTCCTCCTACCCCCATCATCCGCAAACAAGCAGTAGCAGCAACTGCTCAGCATCTTCCAGTCAACTTAGCCATAGTTAAATTACTACTCATTCTATGTAGAAGTACTAAATTAACCATAAGTTAAAACTTTTAAAGTATTATTCAGACACACATACATAAAGATTTCGTATTCCGTACATCTTTCTATACATTTTGTTAGTTTTGTTTTGCTGCTCGTGTTAAACTAAAGTGAAAGTCACTTTTCAAAGTAAATCAGTAAAAAAAACCTTCAGCCTTTTTTTTATCTGCTTAATTGTAGGAGAAAGAAGCAAAAGTAATGACGCAGCATTATTGTTATATTAATAGTTGA
The DNA here is from genome assembly GCA_027744475.1 of Lepidocyrtus cf. sotoi NNG-2020. Lineage (NCBI taxonomy): Eukaryota > Metazoa > Arthropoda > Collembola > Entomobryomorpha > Entomobryidae > Lepidocyrtus > Lepidocyrtus cf. sotoi NNG-2020. Next base: position 10,297 of record JAHZNJ010002449.1, read on the forward strand.
TGACATTATTGAAAATCCGCTTTATTAATTCAAAGCAGTAAAATCTTGTCAAATCATTATTATTATATTACTTCGCCATTATTATTATCGAGGACGGTTTACCTCTTGCTTATATAGATAGGAAACGTATTCGTTTTTTTGCTTATGTATATATATAAAATATATAAGAACTCATTATATTGTAAAGTAAAACTAATGATAATTAAATAATAATACCCAATATATAGTTATCGATCGTATTGTCGTCGTCTTGTAATAATACACTAACAAACAATAATAATAAATCATGTTTTGATTGCTATTTATACCAATCTTCAAATACAAAGTCAGTACTATTATGATAATGATGAAGAACAATAGCTTGTAGGCTAAAAATACATATAAGAAGAAGAATAAGAAAAATGAGTACGTAGTTCATCTGCTACCAAAAAATTATAATGAATTGATAATAATAACAACTAAATAATTCCGTATTGAGGATTTTAAATCTAATTTTTAAAGAAATATTTACATTCGATTGATTTAGTAAAGAAAGTTTACAAAAATGGACAATTTTATTGAACACTTTGGACAGAGTGGTGTGTAACAGAAAGAAGTTTCTCCAGGACTGAAAAGTTATCCTACGTAAGAAAAGGTAAATGTTTATTCGATAATAAATAATGCGACTGTTTAAAATCTTGATTTGTTTTAAAAAATAACAAATGAAAGTTTGTAAAAAATTGTCGAATCAAGAAAAATTTGGAACAGAATAGTGGAAAGCGATATAATATATTTCGTAAAGAAGCTTGTCTTGCCAGAAATGAAATTGAAGCATAATAATATTTGGAAGTTTTATAAAAAAACATATATTACCGAATATGACGAAAAATATTTATATTTAGTCTTTGCTGATTGATGAAAAGATGATGAATTGTATTATAATTGTTGTTGTACTGTGTATGCTACATTATATACAATAATAATGATACCATTTCCAGCATCTTTCAAAAAGATATAAGTCATTATTTAAAACAATAATTATTAATTATTATAAATAAATTTTAAAAAAGTTGTATTAGGAAGAAGCGCATTTTGAAAGGAAATCCAAGGTTCAATAAAATAATAAAAACATTTTTGAAAAAGAAAAAAATACATCACAAAAAACTTGTTTTTAACCTTCTTTTATTTTTTCATCAAATAAAAAGCATAATACGCACGAAAAGCAAACCAATTTTTGGCAATTTTTTTATCGAAATGAAAGTCAAAAGTAAAAATATAATGGTAATCTAATGTCATCAATATTTTTCAATTTCAATAGTTTTTAACATTTGTTTCATAAAATGACAGTAAAATGTGGTTAAAACTGTTTTAAAAAGAGAGTTTAACTAGCATAATTTTATCGTAAAACATGTACGCATAGTAGAAACTAACCAAAAGTAAAATGTGAAAAAGTTGTTTTTGTTGTTGTAGCTTCAATTTGCTCCAGTGTGACAGTGAGGAATTGCAGTCAAACGAAAAGTTATATTTGTAGTAGTAGTTTGGTAGAGGGATGCTGAGAATTTGTTCAAGGAGCTGCCAACAATTTATTCTCGTAAAACTGCTGCTGAAGTTGTTTCTATTAGTTTTTACTTCTCTTCTCTCATGGAGTTTCAAAGTCTGTCAGGCCGATAACATTCTTGTGGGCGAATTCGTTGCTCTCCTTCTTGGCTTTCTTCACAAGGAAATGGAGCATTACACGCTGGAAAGTATCGTAAGTCAACCGCGTCTGAAACAAAAAAGATTGAAATCTTAGCAAAAAAACTAGAAAGATATTTTTAACCCGTCAGAGAAGCGATTGAGGGAAAATGGAGATATGGATAGTACTATGAAACGATGGATTTATGCGTGATATAAAAAGAACAGAGTACGCACCACACGCAACTTAAACTGTTAGACAATTTCAATATGGAAGAAAATATTCTTGTCGAAGGGGTCAGAGTTGTCTTTTTAAAAAGTATTTTTAGCTACAATACAAAAAGTTGGGAGAGATTCAAGCTAAATGGTGCATTTTCAATACATTAGTTTTTAATTATTTTTTATTCATTCATTGATAGATTAGATTATTTGCGAGAAAAAGAATTTAGATTATTTGCTTACCTTGAAATTCATGGCCAGGAATTTGAGATTGAATTTCACCACCGTTTACGCTTAGATCTCCACTCAGTTCTCTCAGAAGCCCTGGCATGAGTTCACTTTTTATTTGTCCAGACCGTGAGTGTGCCAGAAACATTTTCTCGAGAACTGCAATTAATTTTTAAATATTATAAAACCAAAACCTTTTATGTGGATTGGCTGTATATCTAGTAACTTACGTGTTTCTGCTTCCTTTTTTACTTTGAACTCCTAAAGCAATCAAAACCAAACGTAATTATTTAACAAAAATAATTAATTTTTAAAAAGTAATATTAGTAGTAATTTAGAATCCAATAATTATACTTGCCATTGCTGCTGCTTATCCTTTGAGAATATTTGCTTTAATGTTTAAACAGTCAAACTAAAAGCCAAGCCAAAACTTGACACCACCACACGGCACAACAAGACAATCAACCAGCTAGCTGAGCAGTAGAAAGGCAACTACTTCCGGAACTCCAGTAGATCTTTTCCTTTAGTACTTTTGCTCTTTAGTTACGTATATTACGAAGCAGTCTTTACAACAGCATTTTTTGCATCTTCCAGACAAAATCTGTAAAAAACAACTTCTAAAACTGAGACAGTTAGTTACATTTTCAACCTGCATTTCTAATTATAGCTCTCCTTTTTCTTCTACAAATGAAATGATGATAATAATGATGCATGCACAAAGCAACCAAGAACCAATCTCTCCTCTCTTCTGAAATTAGATGGATTTCAGAATTCCATCGTCATCATCAACCCCTTCTTGCCGTTGAAATATATTTCTCCGCACGCCGCCATCCCACAAAAACAGGACGGAAAGAAGGAATAAGGATACAATGAGTACTGAAGCATTTGATACACAGTAGTGCTTAAAAAATTCTGGCAAGTTCTTTTCCTCCTTTTAATTTTTTATGTCTCTGCAACATTTTTTCTTTAACCTTTCATGAAACATTTTACTACTTACTGATGCCACATCATCATCATTTCATCATCTTCATTTAATAAGTGCAAAACCATACACCATCTTCTTTTTCTTCTACATAATATGATTTTTTGACTGACAAGCAAACCCGAGAAATGGGTCTGAAAATTAAAGTGACTGAAAAGCATTTCTCATTATTTCATTTTATCAAGTTTTATTTTTTGATAAATGTATTTATTCAGTACATAAGATAACTTAGCTGGCTTATCCTCCTTCTTAAAATATGACTCTATGACTATAAATAGCGTACATTATCGTTTCTATTAAATCAGAATAGTATACACACTTTGAATAAACACACATCGTGATACATGAGACATTTTGCATAGCAGCTAACAACGCGCATTGCAACGTTTCTCTACCCCTCCCTTCAAAAGTCTTATAAAAGTAAAGTACAAATAATACCACAGGAGTAAGTAAATAATATAAATACTGGCTACATGTACAAAGCAATTTGGTATTTCACTTCTTGATATATATTAAATAAACTGCAAAAAATTGATCTAACACTACACTTTGGCGGAAGAACATTCCAAGAAGTAATTTCCAGTTTATGGATTCACTTGATAAGTACTGTTGTAAATCACAGTTGCACTGGCATTTTCACATTTGCACGCATTTCTCATTTCTTTCTTCTGCCAGCAGAATTTTATACACAAAAAAGTCACTCACTTAATTCTATGATGAAACTGTGTATATGTGCGTGGGTTTCATTATTACTTACTACTCCAGAGCATCATAATATATCGTGTAACAGAATACTTATAATAAAAAAAAGGTTAAATGCTTTGCAGTTGCATTTGCATGCTCTGATTGATACCTTCCGGCATCACATTATAATTTAATTTACCAAGGACGCCACATGTCTTTACTTGTTGAAAGATGATTGCTTTCCTCCGAGTTTGGTGTGATAGGAAGATTTTGCATTGGCTCAACTTTGACCACTCTAACTGGGGTTGAGCTGAGGAGATGGGATGCATTATTTCCTCGGAGTAGGTTATGTTCATATGCACATGACATCTACACCGCCACTACTACTGCTGCCGAGAACCTTCCCAATTGAAAAATCTAGTGGATCTCCTGATATGTTACTTCCACCACTGGTTCTGTTTGAGGATGAAGAGGATCTGGAAATTGATCCAATGTCGGAATGATCTGAAAGACCGCTGTCATTTCGAGAAGAAGATGTCGTAGAAAATTGTAATAATGAAGGAATGCTTCCCCCAATTGGAGATTCATGAGATGAGCTTGACGTATTTAAAGATGGGGGAGGAGATGTAGGGGGACTCAGAGGACGCGGTCTTGGCAAAGTGGAAGCCGCCGCAAAAGCTGACATAAGTCGAGCACTTGTTTCATTAGCATGAAGATGATGATGGTGGTGGTGATGATGATGAGGTGAACGTAATAAATTATTATTAAGATCATCTGAAGAGAAAGCAACAGCGGTTGCTGCTGCTGCTGCTGGATGTTGTGTCTGTTGTTGTTGTGGTATATGCGTTGCAGTAGCAGCACTCGTTGTATTTCGTAAGTTAGCCATAGCTGCAACAACGGTGGGTGACGAAGAGTGGATCCCAAGTGCCGGAGGCAATACAGCTCCTGGGAATGATGCTGCTGCCGCAGGGAATGTCGAAACTGGTCCGGTAGTAGTGGAGCCAAAAGGAGCTGGACCCACTTGTTGAAGACCATTCACACAATTGCCGAGATGATCTAAAAGTCTTTGACGAACTCCTGGTTCCGCCCCATCCAATCTTCCCATGTAACGATTTACCTATTACGAGGGCAGACCAGATAGAAGAAAAAAGTTAATTACCAGAAAAAAATCGATTTTTCTTCTTTTTTCCTTTAGAAGAAGAAAAAAACAAGAAATAAGCAATTTGATCTAATGATCTTGTGCATGCGTCTGTCTGCATAGAATAAAGATCGTTAAACATAACCAGATTCTTTTCATTTGCTTATTATTACCTCTGTAACACACTCTGAAAATCCGTTTTTAAAGCGATGAAGAACTGTGGGATCTGTAGCCATTGCAATGGCGAGCTGATTCCTTTGAATATTTTGTAAATGTCTTACTGTGAGTTCCAAAATATCTGCCTTTTCTAGTTTGGAGTGACGAGCTGGATCTTTTTTCATTGCCTCCAGCAGAATATTCTTTAGTTCATTCAAGCAGTTATTAATTCTGGCGCGGCGACGCTTTTCCATAATTGGTTTATTGGACTGCAAAGTGAATAATTAAAATCAAAATTTTAATTTATTGCAATTTTTACACGCACAACAGCGTAAACAGCTCAATTTTTCAAGTGCTGCTTTCATTTATTCTCAATTTGCCCCGAATCTTACCTTTCGCATTTCAGCCCTGTTACCAGAGCTTTGCATCGAGTCATCTCCATGAAGTACCATTCCCATCCCAGCCATTGTCATCAGATCGTCGTCACCGTCCATTAACGTTGAATACGGGAATTTATTTGTAGTCGAGTCAACTTTCATTTTGAAGTCGCTCTGTTAACTGTCAACTTAACTTTTAAAAGTATTAAACTTAATTAGACTTTTAAAAAACAAGTCTTGATATGAGTAAACTGAAGATGAGATAAATTACGTAAACTCAAAAAAAGTGACTACTGTCACATATCACACAAATAACTAAAATATCTTCTTCTAAAATGCAAAACTTGTTGCGCAACAAATAAGCTAACTGAACAAACCGAGAAAAGCAACAAAGGATTAAAAAACAAAAACGTAAATAAAATAAGTAACATCAACAACAACACGACCGTTCCGTTTGGCAGCCAGGCACTGAATGAGGAAAGATGATAAGAAGGGAGCACCAAAAAACAATATCAAGTTTTTATGACAAGGGAGAGATGATGAGAAAATTTTCAGTAAATAAATAGCCATACATTTTATACAGATTATTACAGAGGCTTGTTGAAGCGTCTCAGTTGCCGATTCACAGAAGTCGATATAATAAAGGAGCAGCATTGTTGTTGTTGCGATGATGATGATGTGCATGGGTATTTTAATTGTTGATGCTTGATATGGTTGATGCGGTGGTGATGCAAAGATGATGCCTGGCCCTTGGGAAAGATGCTGCCTGGCTTGTGCACGAGAAAAGTAGTAGTAGAGAATCGAATAGTAAAGTTCCCCTCTCACTTACTTTTCCAATTCTTTATAATAAAAAGGTAGATTTTGGATCTGAGATAATAGTGAGCGAGTTGAATGAATACCGATGCATATTATAGAAGAAGGGTGATTATGATTGTGTACGAAAAGGAGTGGTGGTAGTGGGACTGGTATAATAATGGTCCGTACGTACGTCGCCCAAAGGCATGCAAGATGAGAGAACACAGCACAGTCCATGTTGTTTTTTTTTCTTTCTTTCTCTCTTTTGCCCGTCATGCCTAAGTTCACGTTTCACGCATTCCCTTACTTTACTGCAATAATAAAAACAAAGAAGATCTACTACTACTACTTTACTAGTAAGCTCCTAGTTCGTCGACGACGGAGAGAAGACCAGACCGTGGGAAAACTCTTTTTTTGTATGTGTGTGCCGTACAATTTTGATCTTGAACTGAACTGACTTGTTGGTTGCTGGTTCCTAAATTGATGACGGCGATGATGATGATGATAATATGAAGTTGTTGATGATGGTGAGATGATAGGATGATATGACCCCTGCTTTTACATACCAATAAGCTCCAACTTTTTTTTATTTTCTGGTGTATATGCCCATACGTACGGCTTCTCTTTCTTCCTTGTTTTTATAAAAAAAATTCGTAAATAATAATAATAACGCATCCTTTTACTTACATAAAATCGTTATCTCATTTTAAAGTCAACTTTGTACCTACGTATTATAATTTGATAATATTGTTCTGTAATCATAGATGATAGTAGTAACAAAGGTACCCATAACTTTTTATGAAAATTCGACATTGAATATTTTTTACATGGAATCATGGAAAAAAGTAACTACTAGACGAACTACATCGCAAGGAAAGGTATCATCAGAGACAAACACAGAAAAGCTTTATCGCAAATAAATCTTAATTTCACCCCGCCTTAAAAACGTATTTTTTATACAGGGAGCAGTTTAAAAGTCAGGGAATGAATAATTCTTAAGTGTAATGTTATGGATTGCAAATATTACTTACATGTAAGCATCGAAAATTGAGGAAATGGTGCTGACGACATTGCCGTTTTGTTATTAACTTTTTCTTAATTATTAAAACAATTTTGTAAATTAATTAATGAGACATTGTAATGATTTATGTACTCGTACTCCAATTTTTTCATAATTAGACAATTTTTTTGCTGGTGAGGTGAGATGTAATGGAATAAGGATAAGAAAAACGAGTGAAAGAATTAAAGCAAAAGAAAAAGTAATTCCTCTTGAGAAAGAAAATATTCTGTTTAAATTGCATATATTGGTAAACGTAAACAGGACAGGTGTTGTGTACCTTTTTTCTTTAAATTGTCTCAAATAACATTTCCGATTTCCGCATCCGAGAGCAAGTGACAAACAGAAAAGTTTCATTCATCAACAACATTTAAACAAAACCTAAGGAAGCTATTAAAACTACACTCTTGAAGATTTCTTCATCAGTAGCAAGTAGCAATAGCTTCACTCTTCATCAGCCTTGAATTATCATCCAAACTCCATCATCGGATCGTCGCGTCGTAGAATGAAATAGCGATACAAAATTTTGGTGAGCTGAGAAGGGTGAGGTGGATTACCTACCGTGTAGGATGATGAGATGATGGTGGTGTAGGGAGGGAGTCATTATTGCATGCCCAACTGCTCAGTTCATTGTTGTCGTGCACTATGCATCGGAATGAATGGATCTGCTATGAAAACATCAACACACAACACACGCTTCTGTTTTTGTGGGAACAAATCGGGCCTTCAGTTCCCAGGAAGAAGGGATCATATATATAATCATATAAAGCATCTATTCAATTCGAATATACGCGTAGTAGCGTACGATGATATAAGAGACGACATAAAAAACCATGATGAGTGAAGAAGTGAGTAAAAACGGCACTTGCATTTTCTTTTTAAAAAAGCTACTTTTTGAGCTAGTCGTGTTAGCTTGTTAGTAAATACTCGTACGATTTGGTTTCTTTCAAAAATTGAATGTAAAATGGGTAAGCGTTTTTATTACACTGACTGCGGAGATTCATTCATTATGCGTGTTGTACTACAATACAACAATCTACTAACTCTTTTCCTACTGTTACGTAACAAGAAAAGGGTTTCTGCTTGATGAGCTGTATTATGATTATGACACAATGTCCATTTGCACCTAACTTACCATCATAGTTATACAATACATGATACATGCCCAAGAAAACTTGATAGGCATATATGTAATAGTAATTCTTAATTAGTATTTAGAATTAATACATTTTAATTTTAATTAACGTAAGTTAAATATGCACCATGATGTGGGACTGTAGGACTAATTAACGGCAGTGTAATGAAAAGTAAAAATCTACGAATGAAACATGAAAGTTTTATTCGCAATGGAGAAACTCATTCCTCGTCATATTTTTTATAATTTTCATGGCATCTTACAATGTTTTCGGTCAAGTTTGTGATATGAATTGCCAGGGTGGAATAGATCAAGCTTACAGTTACGTCAGCAGTAACTAAATACCTAATGTTCATTTGACGAAGTAACATTAACTTATAGAAGATTTAAAATATTTTTGATAGAATTAATAGATATTTCAATGACTTTCAGCCGAAATGCATGCACCGAAGTTACGGATAAGCTTCAGAGAAGGCTGCTAAAGTTGGAAAGTGAAGAAGAACGCGTTAGGAACTATGATTACCTTATCAAATCGAATTTCATAATATCTATAAAGTTACATAGCTGGAAACTTAGGTACCCAATCTCCTCAACAGAATAACAGATGAGGTGAAATCTCTCTGAAAAGACACCCAACTAAAGAAGAAGCCTTCAACTCCAAAGAAAGCGATAAAAAATTGACGAAGGGGCGCTATAAGATTTAACTTTTGTTACACGCAAAAGGTTTTTATTTATTAATTATTAATTCATACAAACGTTTTTATTATGAAATTTCTACTTCTTCTTTCCTGAAGGTGCGGCAGCAGCTGCTGCTTCTTCTTCGGCGGCTAGGTCATCTGCCTTTGTCGTCCTAGTATAAATCAGTTGGGCATGGTGCTTAACGACACGACGGATCAGGCCTGTTTAAAAACAAAAAAAACATTTAGTTTGAATAATCAAAAACCAAAAGACCACTTAAACCACCCTGCTCAATTTCGATTCAATGCAATAAGCTCTGGTATAATAAATATTAATTTTTACTTTAATTTGTAATTCCTACCTTTTGCGTGTAAATCTTCTAAGGCTTTCCTAGCTAAGCTTCCTCTGACTTTCAGACGTTCACTGACAACACTGGGAGTAATCAGTTTGTAGCTGGGAACTTCCTTTAAAAGTTTATCATTTGTAGCCTTATCGAATAAAATCAAGTTATTCAATTTATCGCGAACTTTTCCCTTCGACCACTTCTGCAAATTTTCAAAAAAAAAGAAACAAAACAAATTAATTAATAATATAATGCAAATAATTAGAAATCTTTCCTCTTCTCACATTTATCTCATTAATACATAATTTCATTTTAAATTCAAAAATGAAAAGTGACTAAACGTCGAATGTAAAATAATAATAGAATTAGAATACATGCGTATTATTTAGTCAATTAAATATTATATTACTACTGACTAGATACTTTTAACGTTTAATTTAAAAAAAATTAGTACCTTCTTCTTAGCTTTTCCACCACCAGATCCTCCCTC
>JAHZNJ010002450.1:0-18283 GCA_027744475.1 Lepidocyrtus cf. sotoi NNG-2020
GTAAGTTGGAGGAGGGGTAAGTTAGAGGAGGGGTAAGTTGGGTGTGGTAAGTTGGGCAGGGGTAAAATGAAGAGGGGTAAAATGGGTAGAATCGCTCGCAATACATTCATAAAAATACAGCAACGTATTCCTATTTATTTTGAAACATGTGGTGGAAATTTCAAGTAACTATATTTCTATTTTCTTCTTGCCTACACGAATTATATTTCCATTCACGAATTAAAGCTTGACTGAGAGAGCTCAGTGAACTGTCAGAAGGAATTCCCGTAGGATAATATCCATTACATTACATTGCTTCGTCGTCGCTTGTCATCATGAATACGAAAAACATAACCTCACTTCCTCCGCAAATGTTCAATGTGTGTTTTATCATAATATTTTTTTAGAAAAAAGAATCATCATGAGTACCAATTTGCATTTATGAAATTGTGTTGTGCCAACAACAACTATACGCATACTTTCACTTCACTAACACAAGTTCGCTGAGCATTGCATTGTTTTTCTTTTTCGAACGAAGCAAAAATTTCACAGCTTTCCTCTGCGACTAGCAACTATCCACACTTCAACAGAAGCTGCGATGTTCTTGTTGTTACATTTTGATGGAATTTTATCTTTTTTCATCAACACAATCTGCTAGTATTGTTTATTTCTACCTTTTTCATACCTTCGTCGCGAATAACAGTATAACGCTTTGCGTGTTTTTTGAAGTGCCTAGTCAATCTTCTGAGTTAATTGAGTTGATTTCACTGTACCTACCAAGTTCTCATCTTCCTGTCTATTTGAATGCATCACAAAGGCTTGGGGTAAGCTGATACACAGAATGCTACTTACTTACATTCATAATTATTTTCAGAAAACAAAATGCAATTGCAAAAATTATGGTTAAGCCATATTATTATTATTCAGTAATCACATTTAACGAGTGAGAGTGTTTTATTTAAATTAGTTAGTTACCTACATAGAAAACAATTTCATGAAAAACTGACACAAAAATGTTTAAAAAGCTTCGAGTAGCATTTATAAGCTTAAGCGTATAAATTTGTTTTGTTGGACGAATCAAAGAGAAAATCCATTTGAATTCGTTTTTCTCTTGTTGTACACTTTTAGCGTTTTGAAAGTGGAGAATAAATGCCGATGATGGTATCATGTACTGGAGGAGAGAGTAAAAAGCATATGCTTTTATCTAGAGGAGGGTCACGATGGTTTTAGCGAACGGTAGTACCAGTTTATTAATGGTAAGTGCATCGCATACATATGAATTGCTGCTGTGTACATTCTTCTTCTTCCACTTTCATATAAAATGTTCCACTTTCCAGCAGCAGCAGCAGCAGTGGTAGTTGGGAGAGAAAGACAGAGAAAGAAGAGGACCACGACAGCATGACATGACGACACAGAACTTGGTAATGACTCCCATAATTCTTCGTGAAACTCGGAACCCTCCTCTGAGCTTTCTCTCACCAGTCACTGGATAGGTGATCATCGGCCATTCTGTAGTTGTAGTAGTAGTAGCAGCAGCATAGTAGTCGTATAGTTACTGACAAAACAAAAGGGCGGAATGTACACATATCACATTCACATTCCTTTTCCCATCTATCCTTATATAGATATTTTTGGGATTTATGTTTTTAGAACTTTCTCTAATTCACTGCATATTATTCTCTTTGCTTGGTCAAATGCCCTCTTTTCTCTGTCTCGCCCTTTTCCTGAAAAAAATCACAAGCGCTGTGGATATTCACATATATTTACATTATTATGCTTACCATGCAAGGAAGGACACCATCACCAAAAAATAACGCTTTTTAGTCTTTTCATTTCTCATAAGATCTTAAAAACAGTGTATGCTTTTGCATTTAATTTTTAATTAGAGAACGAACGATTATTCTGCTTAAGTTAAAAATAATTTTGAAAGCAATTTTGAAGTAAAAAAATTCTTTGTGGGAAATTTAAGGGCGCTTTTTGCAGTGGACTTTTAGATTTGAAAACTTTTGTTTCGTGTTAGCATTAATTCGTAACACATAAAGTGCAAAATGAGCCATTTAATATAAGAAGCTAAATTTTACTTCGATGCTACAAAAGCTACCGTTTAAGGAAGTCCACATTTAAGAGTTTGTTATCTTTGAAAAAACTAAGCTATTATTTCTTGCAATTCAGCTATTGCCATTATATCGGCGATACTCTTGATTCGTTCACTTCTTATTGTGATGTAATGTACATGCAAACGTGCCGTGTTTGCGCTTCTTATTTCCTTCCTTCCTGAGCTCTTCCTTCTTTTCTTTCTTCTTTATTTCGCCAACTAATCGTAATCGTACTTGTGGCTGTTAACAGATTTCTCTTTTTATCGCTAACTTACATCACCTTCATTTGCCACTTACACGTTGCGTTTAGCCAGTTACTATATTTACCAACTTACTTAAGCCCCATCCTGCCATAATGTTGTCCGGCCAGTCAGCACTTTTTTTTATACTGAACTGATTGCAAAAGGCAAAACAGTAAAGGAAAAGGAAAGAAATTTATTTTGATCTTGTAGTCCGTATTCCGTACCGCAGCCGTAGTCCTTTTCCATTTGCTTACAATGATTTCCACCTTTCATTCAAGTGCACCTCTCTTCTCACTTATCCCTTACTTTACTGATTTCACTTTAATTCCATAAGGACACGTCTCATTCTTTCCACTCAATGATTGCCGGAGAGATATCTATATATATTCATTAGCTCTAATAATAAAAATATCTAAATAGATGTGAAAATAAAGTAGAAATCTACTTGAAAAGGTTCGTAAAATAAAATAGCACACTTTTCTCAACTTTCCCATTATTTTATTTTCTCTCCATGCAAATAACAATAACTCTTTGATAATTTTACTTGAGAAAAAAATCCAACTTCTCAATAAACGTGTAGGTATTTACAAACCTACCCTTTTCACTTTAATCCTTCTTAAGCATCATATAAGTATAGCTGTACGTACATGGTTTACTTTAGTTACCATTTATCTATCTATAGGTATGAAATACATACATGCGTAAATACTCATATCGTATTTATAACTACTCAGAGAGTTAAGTATGGAAAGTTTCTTTGTTTGTACGTATGTTCGGGATCCTAATGCAATGCTTAAAGAAAAAATGTGGGTTCCGCTGAATCGGAAAATATTATTTTCATATGAAGAAGTCCGTTATTGTTATGATTGTTGCTGTCTCATTGAAAAAATCCAAGTATTATTGAGTAGTTAGGAAAAGAAAAAAGTTATGTATGTATTATTGTAACGCTGCTGCTGCTCTCCTCCGAAGGAAAAGGCTAATCATCATCATCATCATCGTCACTGGATATTGCTTTATACTGTACTCTTATACTTATACAGCAAAGACCCAACTGGCTGACCTCTTGTTTTCTACTAATGCACTTCCTTTTCTCTGTGTGTGGCCAGCCCATCAAATGGTCAGTGTCATAAAGTAAGGATCGTTATCCAGACCATATCCTGATACATGACTACTCTTCTTCTTGGGCTCACTCTTGATTCCGCCACCACCAACCACCATGGATATTCTTAGATTTCTTCCGCTTAAGAAAGAAAGTTGTAAATAAATGTACGTACTTTAAGTATGTAATACCATATTTAGTTTCTTACCATTACCACTACTGCAGGCACCGGCATCGTCACTGTAACAGTTAACGATACTGCTACTTACGTATGCCATCGAGCGAGAAATATTTTCTCCAGGAACGAAATACCATTATCATCGTCGGTTTGCCTTTGTTCATGAAATTCATGAGGGAATACTGTGACTGTGACTGTGAGGTTATCTCACAAGAGTTAACAATTAGTTATTTCCGAATTATTTTTCCAAACTTGGAAATTAGAAGGTGACTTCTACAAGTGAATGGCTTAAATGCTTTCAGTGTTCGTTTTTGGCATTACACCTGACATGAGTAACACGTTGAAATAAAAAAGTGTTAATAAATAAATTTATGTTGATTCCGTTTTATTAGTAAACATTTTAATGTGTATATAATGTACGCTAAAGGCACCAAGTAAATTTTGATTGCTCTGTTTATGCTTTATGCGTTCCGTCTTTCTTACCAGAGAAAATTCGAATAGGGATTTGTTTTGTGTATTTATTTGTAGTAGTGTACTGAATTCGGGTTTACATCTGTCTTCGTTCGTACAATAACTGATGAACGGTTCAGGCTTTCTCTTCTTTGTTATAAAATTCTCAGTCTGGGATGGATGCCATTCTATACAGTTATCCTTTTTCTGTTTTGTTGGCTTTATACACAAAAAATTTAACAATTTCTTTTTCCATCCATGGAAGTCAATTTTTTTAAGAGAGTGAAAGGAGAAAAACGAAGAAGAAAACGAAGGATGGGAGAGAACGAAATTCACAATTTCACATTCACTTTAAGATTTATAAATCCCGGCCCCAAGTGCAGCCATAAAATAGTGAATGCATTGTTGTAAATGTTCCTTGTATCTTTTTCTGATGCTCCCGTGCTATAATAGTAGTAGTATTGTAGGATCGTAGCAATTTCTTTTCTTACCACAATGAGCATTCGTTACATCTACATCTCACATAATGTAATACGTGCATCCTCCATCTCCATTCAACGTACTTATTTAAATGCAATACTACTACTACGAGAAAACAGAAAGGAGAGACAGAGGAGAGAACTATGCAAGCATGCACAATAGTTGCCAACAATGCTTTCAAAGAAATCAAGAAAAATTTTAAAGAATAGCAAAAAAAAGAAATACAAAACTGCCCTTTTTATAGTACAGGAATGTGTCAGCAGCAAAAAAATCGGAAAGCAAACGAAGCAAGAACAAATAAGTTTATAAGTTTACTGATTATAGAAAATTTTTCTAGTATGCAATGCACTATGACTATGTACATAAACTTTTTTTTACAAATACAGAGATTTTCGGAATGTTGCAAATGATATGAACGAGAATATCATTACTTTTCCACTTGTGTCTTCTTCCCTTCTTCTTTTTCTCTCAGTTACTGCTAAACTAAAATCACTGTAGCTTTGCTTGCTGATGTTGGTCGCTCTTCTTTCTTTCTTTCTTTCTTTCTTTTGCTCGGTTTATGTTTTTCTATGTGTTCTTTTCGTTTTACGTCTGTTGGCCCCGATGTGACCAGATTCTCCATTTTAGTACTTTTCTCCTCATTCTGAAATATCTCTCTCTCTCTCACCGTCTGCTTTCTCTTATTTAGTTGGATAGTGCATGAAGAAAGAAATAAGAAAAGAGAAAGAGAGAAAGAAGAAGCGAGTTCAGTTTCCTAAAAGTAGTCAAAGAAGTGGAATTAAATAAGGAATAAGCTATATTATGATTTTATATCTACCGATGTAGCATAATATTGCCTGGTATTATTATGGAAGAATGGCATGTGCATCATATGGCTTGTGTTAACTTCCACCAACTATCATCTCGAGTTCTCCTCATATCTTTTGCTCTTTCTTTCTCTATCTTTAGTTTTCCCTTCTCTTTGTACTTTCTGATTTTGTTTGCTAAGCTAAACTGAACAATGGCACATAGCTTCAGTGGCTATAGCTGGCTGGCTTCACTTGCCGGATACGGTTGCTGGCAAAAATCTTACTTTCGGCCTTCACCCAATTATAGAATAATTTAGTGCAAGTTGGATCACACACAAACCGTTTTATTTTTTCTTCACTTGACTCTTATTACACTTTCTTTACTGACTTTGTCTGCTGCTGCGATCCTTCTCCTCTTGATCACATATGATACTTCAATTACCTTATTACGTACAACATCCTTAGAGATGTTTTCCTTTTCCTTTCTTCAAGAGAAATCCTATAGAGAAATCTTGAAGAAGTACTTTAAAACAGAAACTCTATACAGCTCACTCGATCACATGATGCTATCGCGAAAATATTAGTTTTAAAGTTGAGTTGAGATTGTCCATCTATGTCGAGCCTTTTAATGGGCCATATCATAGCATTGCAAATGAAAAACTTACGGTCATTTCTTAAGCTAAACTTTCACCGGGTTTTTGTCATAAATTATAAAACTTTATTTTAATTACACATGTCAAACATCTGCACTTAATTAATCAGTTGCTTTTGAATTTAATACGAAGAACTCCAAGAAATAAACTATATTTAAAACTAGTTGTCAGTCGTCACCATTCCTAAGTTTAAACTTGAAAAATCCTTGTATGTATCGAGATTGCTCAACTTACGTACGTCAGCATCAGCAGCAAGCTCGCCCACGCATTTATTTTTCTAGCTGTTAAAAATAAGTATGTATGTGGTGAACATCATGAAAAGTTTTCAGGGGATATAATCTCGGGATAGAATAGACTTTGAATTTTGTTAAATTCCCGGTAGTGTAAGATAATACATTAAATTTTCTTTAAATGGGAAGCATATCCTTGCCAAGCATCTTTCTGGTTGAAAAACAGTTTTTTTTCTTGTCAGCTTCTAATCTTTCTATTGTCTTTTATAGAGACCCCAGACTCATCCAGCCTCACTCAACGCTACTTATTTTTTAACGTTGAAATGGTCCTATTGAAGTAAAAAAGATTGCGAATTCAAAGTTTTTTTTTTACAGTGAGACTGGAAATGGGAAATTGGGAAATGAACAACTTTATATTGATGATGCTAAGCACGGCATACCATATTGAATGACACGCAGCGCATAAGAATTCTTCTTCGTCTTGTTCTCCTTTTCTAATATAATCTTTGATGAGATTAGAATTAGAAGAATTGAAATCAAAGGCTCATTCTTTAAGTAAGGACGAACGGATCTTTTTAGTTTTTACTTGGTTATAATGGGAATTAATAGTTTTGGTAGTCATAGTCCTCCTCAGCTCAGCTTTCTCTGTCTCTCCCTCTCTATGAATCGATAATCTGACATAGGAAATGTTACAAAATTAAGCTCTTTAGTAGAGGTAGTAAGTTTTGAGTGAGGGACTTTTCATTTCACAAAAGGAAAAGTAGACAATGATAAAATATATGGAAAACCAATAGAGGATACTGACTACTCTTTTACTTTACAGCGCGAGCGTACGTACGTACGTACTAACAATAAAATAACTTCTTTCCATCGAATTGGGAATCATTTCAGTTTTTATATTACTACAATCTGCCTAATACTATAAATATATATTTGATTTTAGTACTACTACGTAGATAAAAATTATAAAAGAAGAAGGAGGAACAGCTAACAAAAGTACTACGTACTAGAGTTTCCGTTATTAAAAGTTCTAGACCAGATAGCATTTTACATCGCATCGTTTTAGATTTTAGAAGAATAATTTTCTTCCTTCTTTCCTTTTTTAAAGGCACATGGGCTAGCTTTGGCTCGGCTCGTTAGATTCGTTAATAAAACCAGAGACATACATACATTTTATTAGCGAAAGACATGTGCGTGTTATGTTATGATAGTTCACGATTAAAACTGAAAATGAGAGATAGAAGAAGAAGAAAAAGCTGATATAGGTAACTATTTTTTGTCTCTTTGATTGTGAGATGATAGTGATGGCAGTGGGAGAGGTGGTGGTGGCGGCGTGCGCTTTTAATTTGAAATAGAATGGATGGAAGAAACCCTCCTCACTAGCAAAAGGGGAAAGGGAGAGAGAAGGAAAGAAAAAGAGAAGAAGAACCGTAATAATGAGATTCTAGTCAATTTCTTCTAAAACCATCAATTCGTCTTATCTCTACCAAAAACTGGCTCAAGTGCCCAGTTGGAATACCAAATGAAATAACACTTTTCTACCAGAGAGGTTAGTCCTAGTCCTAGCAGCAGCAGCGCAGTGTAAAACAATAAGTCCTGCTTCAATAATAAGAATGAACGAATGTGTGGGGTTGAGAAAGACCAATTTTAAAATGATTCTGTGCATGTAACATGGCCTGGCCTTTTTAAAAGCTTCGAAAAAATAGATGAGCGGATCTATGTATTTTCTCACCACCATGCATGGTTTTGTTTCATCAAAGTAATTTGGATTACTGATGTACTAAGGTATAAGTCTATAGTACATATTTTGAACACTGGGCGGGAAAAGGAGAATAAAGCGTGAGGTATTTGTTTTGTTTGAAGTTCACCTTCTCGCTTCAAACTTCGCTTCCACCAGAAGAGGAAAAGCAACATTGGCAAAGAAAAATTTGACATTGTTTCCACTTAATATATCTGCATAGGAAAGGAAGTAAGAACATTTAGCATCCAACTCTTAGAGTTCATCATAGTTCATCCAAGTAATATGGCATCATAATACTCATATCAATGTTGCTGCTTTTTTCTTTCTCTCTCTTCTCTTCTGTTCATAAGCCCATTTTAATATAACGTGAAAACGAATTGGGTAATTTCCTTGAACATTCATGCTTTCTTCTTTTCTTCCCTGCTCTTACTTCCGAGTTCCTTGTTAGTAACTTTTTAGAATTCACTAACAAGTTAAAGATAGAAGAATGGCCGGGCCAGTTTAGTAATAATAGCATAACATTTTGTCATGCTTTACATGCACGCAAAGGAAAAAGCGGGAATGAGTGGAGAAGTGGAAGAGTAGGAGTTGGAGGAAAGGACGTGTGAGAATGAGCCTTATTAACAAGAAAAACGGCGAAGAATGAAACTCATCTCTCACCAGTTGTGGCAGTCATTCCATCTTTTTCTCTCTCGCCAACGCAGCGGCAACAGCATACAAAACGCCTTTCCCCAATGGTCTAATTGATTTAATTAAAAATTGTGAAAATCCTGCCGTTTTTATTAAGAAGCTTTCACCATATTTATTATGTAACCTTACAAGGCAGGCTTGAGAAGAGAAAAGAGCGAAACGTCCTCTAAATGGGGGATGCTGCTACTCTCCTTCCTCCCTACGTCTGTTATTACCAGTTAGACAGTTGTGGATGTAATTTTTCACCTCACCTATTTTTACAGCGGGATGGGTAGTACAACAGACACAAGAGAACAGCTCGTTTTGTGCAGAGAGTGATCTTGAAATTGCCCGTTTAGAACAAAAGCGAGTACACTACACCTTCCTAGGCTCATGTTCGTGATTGCATTAGCTTACAAAATATTATTTCACTTCTACTTTCATTACTTACTACTTTCCACACATTTTTCCAATGAATTGAAGAAGAATTTTACTACTTTTATGTACAATGCAATCCACCTCAGTACTTCGTATCCTACTTTTCATGTAGCTACCGTAAACTGTAATGGAAGATAATTACTTTGATTGCAATCTACATAGCATCATCGCCATCATCATCATCATCATTTTCAGGAACAGCAGAAGGGATAATTTAAATGTACGAACTGATTGCACTTAAGTATAAAAGATAATGGTAATGCCAGAGAGCGAGTTGTAATGCCTGTTAGAAATTGTAATAAGATGGGAACGTATATTAACTGCAAAACTGTTCAGCTTTATGAGAGCGAGAGAGAAGCAACCAATATAGTTTTTCTAATAGATTATTCATGGGCATATGTATATTAAGAAGTTTTCTCTTCTCCTTTGTGTTCTTGCATGAGAATATGATTCTATCTAACGGTATCTAAGTAAAGGTAAAAGTGTGTAACAAAATACTTGTTCTGTTACAAAGGGCCTTTATTTTTATTATTATTATCAGCAACAGCAGTAGTAGCGAAAGCACTGGATATGGTTAACAGCACTAATATCTCGTGTACATATTATGTAGTATAATTTAAGGAGATAGCAACAGCAGCAGCAGCATAATGTCTAGCTGACTTTCTCTTAAAGAAGGCAGAAAAATCCTTCTTTGACGGTAATTTTAATGCAAACTAAATACACTTGCATTGAAATCATCCAATTTATATCAAGGAAAACGACCTTTTCCGCTTCTGCTTCTTCAAGCTCCAAACAAGCATGGCGTGTGGTGCTTGTAGTAGGTAAGTGATTCGAGAAGAGAACGTTTATACAGTGAAATGAACTGCTTCACAAAAACTACAAGGAAGCCCAAGCAGACGTTACGTTGTTCTGTGTGTGTTTATGTAATGTAACAATAGAGAGAGTCCTTCTTCTTATAAAAGCAGTATCAGAAGATACCGGGATTTTTCTTTCCTCTTACATTCCGTGTATGTGTGTGTGAGAAGTGAAAAACGGTATAAAATAACGCCACAAAGCAAACTTTCCCTAATATTGCAAGGTAAAACATAAAACATTGTCTTGGGGATGACAGGAGCTTAATTTAATGAGCAGTAAGGCGGCATGATGGCATACTGCTCGAGAACTGTCTCATAAAAGCCTGAATAAATATCTGTACACATTAAACCATGTTGTGAGAGGAGAGGAGCCTCCTGGAAAGTAAACGTAATGAAAGAGAAAATATGAGCATCAATGAGTGCGAGAGAGTCTTCTAGTGGGAGAGTTTTCTTGGATTTTTCTCTTCTTTCTCTTCCGCCGACTTCCTCTACTATTGCTACTGGTCACACTACCAATGCCTATTATGATGGGTTATTATAGTACCTGACTTTTGTATGCCTTTTTAGCGCGCTCGCTCCTGCTTACTTGCATTAGATATGCCAACAAAAAGAATATTGAGAGAGAAAGAGAGGAAGTGGAGTATATAAAGCAAATGCTAGAGTGGTGTTTTTGATAGAAAAAATTCATCCGTCAGCCGAAGAAGAAGGAAGGAGAAAGAAAGAAAGAATCCACTTGCTGGTGTTGGCATTTCTGTTTTCAATGTATCTAATTTTTTTCATTGTGCTTATTCAAAAGAGCGTGGGCAAATGAGCAGTTTTCCGGAATATATATTATGCTCCACAGACTAACGCGGCTAAACTGTTCCTTTCAGATATAAAAGGATATTAAATCACATTTGTATTTGTACCCTTGCCTTTAAATAAGTAACAAGGTGGAAGAATGTTTTGAAACCGTTTAATCCTTTGAAAGCTTGCTTGCTCACTGTTACAGGAACGCGTGCATACAATATGCAAAGTAGTATTTCACCCCTTCACTAATGTTTTATATAGAGGCACAATAGAAAGTGTAATTTATACCAACAACACAGATACATATTATTGCGTACAACAAATCACTACCATAAATTTTTAATTAGTCATTTATTTGGGTCAGAAAGTACATAAATAAGCAAGAAAATTGTCTAGCCAAGATGCAAAAATATAGGTAGGTATTTTATTTTGTTTTTGTGTAAACTGCCTCAACGACTATCAACGACGACTGGATGCCCTTCATTAAATGTTGGCAAGAAACCCAGCGGGATTTTGAGTAATTATAGATAGATTGTCATTTTCTAAGTAAGTATAGTGATATTTCATCCTGATTTTTAATTCTAAATTGTGTAGACTTGTCAGATGAAAAGTCGATGACTACAACGAATGAGACGAAAACATGTCTGCAGGTAAATCAAGTCTAAACTTTGCAGAGTAATAGTATGCTGGTTTTCATTTATCAAACGTATTTTCTTTGTATAGAAGGATAAAAAATGCTCAAAACAGTAGCAATGCAACAAAGCCTTTCATTTCCGGTTGTCGTCAAACGTAACAAACATACATACATTACCTTACATACCACATTTGCTTTTCCTTACTATATCTTACTTCTTACCAGTTTTACACTTGTGTTTAAGTAAATGATATTCAGGCTACGATTTACGTTTGTTTCCGCCGGCGGTGGTGGTGGACCTGGAAGATTGGTATTTGTAAATTAAATTTGTCATAATGTTATGCAACTTGAATAACCGAAGGAGTTTTACATAGAGTCGCTTTTGCTATTTGACTTAATTTACATTTTTAACTAAATTGATCATAAGTATTTTAGATTTTAGTACTTTGTGGCAAATATTTCTTGGTTGAAATTTATTTACGCTATTGCAATTAATAAATTTCTGTCATGCAGTTATTAACACTCCCAGACAACCTAAATTATTAAAAGTTCGCATTTGAATTTGAGTTGAAAAAACCTTTAAACTATGCAAATATACAGTAAATTGGACAACTTGTAAAATAAACAAACATTTTTGACAGTTCATTTGCCGAAAAAATGTGGGATTTGCTGAAATTTAGTTACTTGTTGGAGAGTGGAGTGATGATGAAATGATGGGAACCTCCAAACGGTGGATTTCGAATGATGATAATGAGGATGGGAGGATGCGAGTAAAAGTAACGTACACGAACCAGTAAATAAGCGACGGAAGTACTACAGTAATTTTTAGGAGGAGCACACTATCAGTGCTAGAAAGTAAACTTTTATTTTATCGAATCTAGAAAGTATTTGTTAATTTAATCGAAGAAATAAACCAAATGTTAAAAAGGAAAATGGAGAAGAGAAAATGCTGGTGGTTTGGTTGAGCTCTACTCGTGCACTGAATCTGTTTTCTGCTGCTGCTGTTGTTGAGAATGAAAATGACGGACGAAAAGAAGAAAATCACACGCTTTTGATTTACACAGAAGAGATTGGGAAAAGTGTAAGCTTTTCTAACACGGCCAGCAAGGCCAGAATAATGTAAATTGAATGGAAAGGAATACATGAGGTAAAATGGTTTTGTTCAAGAAAACAGAAATGAACGTAGCAAATACAACATAAAAAGATAGATGGCTTCTAAGCCATCATACTCATTATTATATCACACCACAAACATTTTTGCCTAATTTCCTGCTGAAAAATAAAAAAAACGAGCCATTAGTTTAAGTTGAATTTTGTCTTGCTTTTAAAGAAATTGTTTATATTTCTGTAGCAATTTGCATATTGCATTATTATGAACAAATACTCTATGAATTAGCTGTACCAATCATTACGCAATAGATAAAATGGAATGGAAGGTTATACTCGAAACTCGAGGATAAAGAATCACCTTACAAACCTGCCAAAATATATTACTTGTCTGCATTGTCCAACTTCTGTACACAAATACATTTGGCTTCAGTCAAGTGAAAGCAATTTCAAATTTGAGTGGATACAAGATTGAAAGCCAGAAAAAAGAGAGGTAAAATATAATGTTTAAAATGTGCTGTTTTGCTCAAGCTTTATACAAGTTTCTTAATATAAAGGAGTTTCCTGTTTATGTAAACTACTCTAAGGAATGATGGTAAAACAGACTTTTAACAAAGTATTTATTCATTTTTTCTTGTTGTGTACGCAAACAATACGATGATAAGTTTAGATACTTTTGACTTATGTTATTGACGTAGGCTGTTGTTAGACATGCATACATGATATAATACATGTATCTATGCTGTTTTACTTTAACTTACCAAAAGAAAAGTCTCTTTTTTTCTAAATAATAATAATATGTGTATAGTGCATTATTGCTTTCTGGCAAGGGCTCGAGAGAGAACAACTGAGAAACTACTCCTTCTTTTTGTTTTTTTATTATTTTTGAGTAAAGAGCTTGAGCAATGAATAAAGGAAAGTTGAACTTTCTTTCTGTAAGAAGAATAAGAAATATGATGCAAAATATACTATTATAAATTGTATGCACATATCATATGAATAGTAGCCAGAAGGAAAGATTCCAAGAAGAAAGAAGTGGAAGAAAAAGATTCAAAAGAAGAAATACATTTATCTAGTATAACAACTTAAAAAGGAAACACCTACAGTAAGTACTATTAGTAGTAGTGTTTTTATGAACGGTATTATTTTATAAATGCTGAAATGCTTGAATGAAGGAATAAGTCTCTCCCCCATTTAATGTGCAAGAAGATTTCTCTACTTGAAATAAAAATGTAGTTCAATAATAAAAAAAAGAAGAGCGGAAGAATGATCGCTGTTGTAGAAAAGCAGTATCCAATTGTAATTTAGCATGTATAAGGAAGTTATATTACAAAAAGCTGAAGAGGAGATGTATTGGAGTCGTGATGAAAAGTCTATGCATTTAATTTTACTCACTCACTTCACTCGAACTATCACCATTTTAAAATGAAAGAAGACCGTCACAAAAAATAAGATAAAAACAAGTAAAAAAGAGAAAAAAAACATGTTCAAAAATTTTCCGAGAAAGGAAAAGGAGGAAAACAGAAAGTGTAGTGATAGTAGTGGCCATGCTTCCGTCCTTTTGCATGTATCTTTTTGTTGTACTACAACAAAATTATTTCAGAAAACTTTTTTTGAGCTAGCCTTGAATTTATTGCACTGAACTACTTATTCACTTGATCATACTGTTAGTTACGGCTAACATTATTGTATAAACAAAAACTAGACAGGAATACATACATATTATTTAAGTTGACGATGATAATGATGATGGTGATTTTTTTCTTTCGGAATCGTCGTCGTAGGAAGGGACATAACGGTAAAGGGAATTTTTTGGGCACATAAGAAGAAAAAGAAGAAGATGAAGAGTGGAATGGAAAGCAGTTGTCGTCATCCGTGGAAAAATATTTAGCTTTAAAAATGTACACAACGTTTATGGAAATGTCGGCGACTTTTTCTCCCACTCTGTGTACTGAACATTCTGGATAGCAGTAAGGAGGAAGAAGGGTAGAGAGAGAGAGAGAGGCGGTGGAGGAAATATATGTGCTATTATTACAAGCTGGCAGTGAAAAGAAAAAAGTCGGCAAATATTTTTCTGTGTGAGTTACTTCTCTCTCTCTCTCTCTCTCTCTTCTTCCTCTCTCTCTCTCTACTACTCTACATATTGCATTACATTTCATTACATCACATCACATTACATCACGTTATATTATTATCAAAACAGGAAAATTTTGGTAGTTTCTCTTCTGAAAATTTTCATGCCAAAAATGTGTTACTGATTCCGCTCGTTTCCTAATGCTGCTGCTTGCACGGTATGTGAGGAGATTCATACACTGATATTACTAGTATTATTGTAACTATTATTACTGTTAGATTGCGAAAGTATCGTAGAGAAAGAGAGAAAGAGAGAGAGTGAAAGAAAAACTCGTCACGCCTTTGCTTTACTTATTTATATCTTAGCCAAATATGAAACAACACATTTTGATTTTTTTCTTTTATTTGGAAGTTAATGCATGACCATTATTTTGTAACTAGGTATGGATATGTAACGTATTATATGAAGCAAGAGAAAGTTTTGAATGTAAATACTATTACTACTACTGCTGCTGTGCATATTTTTATACTTTGTTCATCTCTTCATTCATTCATTCATTTATGCATTTTGTAGCAGCAGCGGCAGCAGGCAAACCCGTTAGTTGAGTGAGTGAGTGAAAGCATGAGTGGATAAGTTGCTTGAAATGATGATGCTCATCCTTTCGCTTTACATTCCAAATCGTACAATAATAATAATAGGAAAATAAAAGGGATGAAGGAGAAGGAGAAGAAGAGAGGAGGAAGAAAATAAGATGAAAAGTGTTTCTGGGCCGGTGTGGGATAATACAAGTGGAAGTAGTATATTTTTTTCAAACAAAACAAAATACTTTTTATGCCTTCTCTTCTTCTCTTCATGTGCTAAAAATATTCTACTCTTTTAGATATGTGAATGAAAATGCCATCACATAATACATGTATAATGAATAGTATGCATATGCGTCAGGAATAATGCTAGTGTCGACATTTTTGTCTCTCTACGGATAGTATTATGCATATGTAATGAGAATATGACTTTTTCTCTTGTTTTATGTACCATGGGCGTCATATAAAATATCAACTTGTCCCAAGCTTCTGATTCTACCGAAAGAGAGAGAGAGAGCGAGAGAGCGAGAGAGAGAAAAGGGAAAGCAACATCTTCTCTCTCATAACAAACATGAAAGTACTTACAAAGACTAACATACTTTATTTAGTTCATGTCTAGTACCTACATGGTCGTCTCAATAAAAGCTTTTGTTCTTTTCATTTCATACTACAAACAAGATGAAGATACTTATTATTACTAGAAGAGATGTTTGAGCGTCACTAGAGTTCATTTACCATGTCCATACCCATATGGCGTCCGCTCAATGTTGTTTCTTATTATTTCTAAGTTTAGTTTTCTTATATTGACAAAATGCACCCTTTTCTAAGAAACAAACACATGGGGTAACTAGACAAAATAAGCCAACACTTGAGAGAGAGAGTACAGATGGCTTGGCTATTGCTTAAAAAATTATTTAAGTATGTATGTAGGTATCCTTTAAACAAATTAAATCAGAAATTTTGAAGCGATGATGATGATGATGATTAACACGCTTGTCATAATAATATGCCTAGCATGACTTTGATGAATGTGTAAGAATTCTCTTCGTATTATAATAATCTCATCGTGGATTGCAAATTTATTTATGTAGTGTAGTAATAATAATACTACCTACTACTGCTAGCTACGCCTACTTCATTTATGCTTAATAATGTGTGGTGGCATTGATTGAGTTTACGGAAAGGGGAAAGCGCAGACAAAATTTGAATGGAATAATTGAATATAAATCTAGATCTAGCCCTTGCCTGCTTCTTGCTGTTTTACTTGATGAGGTAGAGACACATGCAGAAACATAAAAGTTTTTGCAAAGAAAGAAAAAGAAGAAAAACTCCCGGAGTCATTTTGATTCTTGGCACTGCTAATAACAAAAATAGAATGAAGAAGCTGAAATAAAAAAGCTTCCTTTCGTTGATTCAAGTCAAAAGAGTAGATTCATCTCTCTCTCTCTCTGTAGTAATTTTATATTTTATCATAAGAAACGAACAACGAACGATAAGGACATTCTTCATTTATTTTTTTGCTTGCATTGAACTTAACTCCACACTCCACATATACTTCATATACTTATTATGATGACTAATTTCGGAAGCACAGAAAAACATGGTTGGTTAATAATAGAAGCATTCAAAGTCTATATAGAAGATCATAAACTGTAAGAGCACACACACATACACGACAATACGATGTACCGTATCATTTCCTCACTATAAGAAAAAGACGAAGAAGAAGAAGTAAAAGTAAAAAAAAGTAAAAAAAGTAGACAGATTTAAGTCTGGTACATGGTTTGTGCGTTTCACAAAAAGAGCAAAAAGGAAGTAAAAACTATTGAGCCGGGCCTAAAGTAAAAAAGGATATGGAATAAATGGAAAGCAGTTTGAATAAGTTTTTCCAAGATGGAAATTTCAGTTTGATTGTACTTAAATGCATTAGTGGAAGAGTAAGAGCAGGAGCAGCAAGAAGACTATACCCTATACATGGATAGTAAAAGTAAAACGTAATAGTAGAAAGCAAATAGGTACCTACACGTTAACATATAAAAAAATTACCATGTTCTGGTATCCCAAGCTTCCAAAGGAATGTACGAGCGCGAGCGGCGGTAGAAATTTCACTGGAATGTGGATCTTTTCTCTTCTCTCTCTCTCATATCGTAGTAGTATTCGTCTGACTCTCGTAGTCTGCTGCTAAAAAAATGTTTCATCTAACAACAGAGAATTCCCATTCTCAAAATAAATGTAAGGGACTATCTAAAACACCACCACCACGCGTTTTAGTAATAGTAGTGCATGTGTATGTGTTTGTGGATGGATGGATATGTGTATCAAGTATCAAAAGAAAATGGGTACAATAATGAAATGAAAGAAAACGACTTAAGCTTAGTACATTGAAGGTTTTTCCTCCACGTTCTAAGTTCTATTACGTAGAAGAGGGAGAGAGAAAAAGTAGGAGACTTCCAGTTTCATGCATGCTCTCCGGCTCGGCTCCGTATTGTGTAAATGTGTACACACATATCTATCTAGCTAAGTAATGCCGCCGACTTGCATGAATAGCTGCTGCTTCTTCCTATTCAAACAGTTTTGACTGGAGAAGAAAACACAATGTTTCTTTGTGTGAAATTCATTCTCTTCTCACTTGTTCATTTCATTCCACCCCGTGTTCCCTAAAGTTGCACGTTGTTTAGTTAGATAGAAAAGAAGAACAGCTTGTGAACGTTGAGTTGAGAGTACAAAAATTGAAGGAGGATTAAAAGGAAAGCGCAAGCTAGGCCAGACCAGGCCAGAAAAGAGAGGCAAGCCAAGCCAACTTCTGTCGAACCAGGCGTTCCACAATCCACAGCTTAAGAATAGGGAAAAAGCAAAAGCAAGCAGCGGAGCCCATGAACAAAAGAGTAAAGGGAGGAAAGGCACACAAAGAGAAAGTCAGCTCCGAAAGTAAATGCACAAATACAGACTCTCCCACTGTCAGCCTGTTTCACTTGCTTGCATTCTGTGCTCGCTAGACAGACACACTCACTCGCTCGCTTGCTCATTCTGGGAAAGAGAAAGCAAAGCTTGCTCTTACTTGCTGCTGCTTTATAAAATGCCTCCTTTTCACATCCATCCTTTCAGAACTGACCTACTCCTGAAGCGAGCTGGTTGTGCTCTCTTGTCTCAGTCTCTGTAGTCAGCAGCAGCACAGCAGTTGCAACTACTCTTCTACATACT
>JAHZNJ010002451.1:0-13916 GCA_027744475.1 Lepidocyrtus cf. sotoi NNG-2020
CTTACAAAATGTATCCTTAATCTTACTTTAATTTGATTTTTGATGAATTATGCAGAAAAAGCAGCGAGTACTCTCATGGACACTTCTTCTATTTACCAGCGTTCAGACAGGAGCCTTCGCAGTTTCCGTTGTGATGCTAAGTTTCCGTCGTTTCGCCGGATTCCATTATTCCGACAGGCCGTCAGTAGATTTAGAAGATATTGTCATAATTTTAACTGTGTTTCACAGTATTGGGACAACAATTTATTCCCTGATGTTGGTCGCGTGTATTCATAAATTAGATGATAGATTCAGTCCATATTGGAAATGAAATGACGTGACGAGAGGAAGTCATCATCATCATTTACCAACATTACAAAATTCCAACACAAACAAACAAAAAGCAATGCAATAGAAGTAAATAAATAATATCTATGTTAATAAATAATTTTCTATCTTAGAAATAATAGTTCACTTTCTCGTTTCTTCGTTTCGTGATCATTCTGTCCCATATTGTAAATAATCTGTGTAGTCATATCCAAACAAGAGAAAGTCTAATTTGTACTTTTCGTAAAGTTGTTTAATTTGAAGTTTTGTTAGTTGACCAAAGTATTCCTTCTTCAACTTGAGTCGTTCCTTAACATCCTTTGTTTGCATTGATGAGTGACTCCACCTTGGCTTCAGTATTTGTTCAAGCCCAGCCTTCTTTATGATGTATGCTTGGTCACGGAAGTAGGTTTCCGTTTTGGCAATGATTGTGTAATCTACGAGACAAGGGGTGCAGGAGTAATACGCTGGGAGCCAGTGATCATCCGCGTATTGAATCAAATCTGTTTTTAGAATGTAGCGGACAAACTCTTCCCAAGTAGGCTCAATCTGTGTGATCTTTGGATCTTTTCGGAACTTTTTGACTATTCGGTTGCCATATTTAAGGAAGAAATGATGAGTTCCATGTTCTTGACCTGAAATTAGTATTTAAAACAAATTAAAGATTTAATTTAATTTAAATGCGTTTGTGTAATTCGCATTTGCTGATAAAGAAACGCTGCATTTAGAGTAAAGTTTTTTCTAACCCGAAGTGGAATTGGATAATTTATCTCGATAAGCAGATAAAAGCCTTTCAAACGGATGGCGAACCACAATCAACTTTAGGGATTTCTCCAGCTCATCTCTGCTGAAGTTTTCGGTGTCCCCATAAATGTCTCTTGCCCAAATGCTCAACTGCTTTGGAGGATGTTTTATGACCTCTTCGGGGTAACCTGCGAGACTCATCATATTCTGCAACCATGATGTTGAGCCAGCTTTATATACAGGGCACCAAGCTAATCTTTTTTCTCTGTAATAACATTTTATAAATAAAATATTTAAGCACTTTAACTTTAATGAGCTAATGGATTTCAAAAAACTTAAAAAAAATTTCTTACCTATTCCAAAAGTAATACGAGAAAAGCGGCGTAGGAGGCTCTTTGATATTCAAGTCATTTGAATTATTTCTCCACCTGTACTGCCCTAGATGATACTGCTGACATAAACGAGTAACGTTGTCAAGCCTGTCTTTTATTTCGCGATGGGCGTTCCCAAGATCAGTTTCACCATCGTCTTCATTCTTGCTATTTCTATCCTCGCTAACTATTGTAGAGATGGAAGATGGAAGAGAGCTTTTCAGCGGTGACAGAAGAAAGGAAGCTGTACTGTCATTTGGATTCGACAAATGATTCACTGTCACTCTCCAATACAAGATGAAAACGGTAAATAAGAATGAAAACAGTAGGAAAACTGAGATGCATTTGAAGGCACTTCCGACATTGTTTGACCTGTGCTTAGCACTCATATTTACACTACCACCGTCGCTGCTAATTACGTCAAACGTCATAACAGAAAAACTAACTATCTACATGTTTTCAAATAAATTTAAATAATTCTTACAATTCATTAAGATGGGATATCAAAGACAAATTTGTACGACTCAACTCATCCTGCTTCAGTGAAGTCATATTACTATTATGTAATCCTTTGCATATTAAGACAATTCTTTAATAAACAACAGGTGTTTGTTGCTTGGCTTGGCTTAGCCCATCTTTTTTTTGGCTTGGTCATCTCATCATCGTCTTTTAAAAAAATCGTCATCATTTAAAAAGCTAGTACTATTAAGAGCTGGTCTCTCTCGCCTTTTTTTATCAAGATGATCATTAAGACAGGATTAATGTATTGTTACGTTTACTTTGCATGTTACGCAACATATTAAGATCATAACAGTAGTGGCCTGGGCTGCCCTGTGGTCTCTCGCTGAAGGTATGGATGGAATCTGCTGCCATCAACAAAAAGATCATCATCATTATCCTTCTTTTCTCACTCTCCGTCTCATCATGATCATCGCATCGTTTCAAACTTTTTAATCCCACAAAATAAACTTGCAGAGCTGCAGAATAGAATAGAGAGGAAAGTGATCGCTGAAGAAAAATAGTAAAAAACGCATTTTTGTTGTTGCATCCGTAAACAAAACCAACCAAACCAAACCAGCAAACAAGCAACAACTCCAACTCCAACGTCTCCAACAACGGAGAAGGCCCTCGCTATTATGCAATGCACTCTCAAAAGTCAAAACAAAATGCACACACAGATACAATACAATACATGTATAAGCTCAGCAGCATCAGACGAGCAACAAACAAAGCATTTTTGACAACTTTTTCATAGGAGAATCAGTTTTTGCACTGTTGCCTCTTCTTCGCCTTTTCTCAGCCAGCCAACACTTCATGTTTACTTTTTTGTTCGTCTTTCTCTCTGCTTTTGCTCTCGATTCGATGCACCAAAAGGCTTCAAAATTCAATTGAAATCAGGCAAATGCTGACTAGTTTATATAAATATTTGCATAAAAATTAGTTTTTTAAAAGTGTGTTTTGATTTTGATTAATAATTGACAGTTTAATTTATGATTGAGACGTATTTTTTATACAATGTGCGCAGAAAAGTCAGACTTCTTTAACTGTCCCGCCTACAAATTAATGCTAACAGATATCAAATCAGCTGTGATAAGAAATCATTCATCATTGGCAAGGACCTCAAATATTAATAACGCGGTTGCTGGGGAGGAGGCAGATTGTGAGTGGAGTTTAAAAATCACTTCGATTCCGACGAATGTCAAAGGACAAGTGCTAACATTACCGGCTATCGATAATTCGAAGGAGTCCGGGCTACAATTAACTCTGAAATTAATCTGGGTCCAAGGAACAGTTTTAGAGAAACGTCGAAATGAAGACAATGAAAACTATTCGGTGATAATTAGTGATGATGGGGGTGCCACTGAAGCTCAAATTCATGATTACAATGTCGTTCCTGGTGGAGATCATCTAGATATTATAACTGGTAAGATAAACTTAAAAGAATTTACTTAAATCAGACTGCGTTCTCTGCTTAGGTCGTTTGTCAATTTGTAACTGCTGCAATTTAATTGTCTTTTCAGGTTGTTATATCGGCGCCCTGTGTCAGATTTGGTCGGCCGCTCCTCATATTGTTCTGAAACCGTTTAAAATTATGTATTTGGGAGAGAAGGCAATGCACAAAACCATGTGGGCAGATGAAGTCAAAATGAACAAAGCTTATCTCGCAGGGCTGCTCTTGCCAAGCCTGTAAAATTATTGACGAAAAGGTCTGGTCCATTGTAATTCGTGATCTCATCTCCACTCTCCACTAGATAGCAAGATAGCGCAATCGATTCCAAAATTGCCTTCAAGTTTTTTAGTAAATCTTTGTCATTTGTCAAATTCTGTGTTTCTTTTCTTTTTCAGTGTTTTTGTATGATAATTAAATATGTATTTAAGTTGTAATTGAAAGCTATCACCAAACTTAATGGAGCTGATTTTTAATGAAGGTCTAATAAAAGTGTTTTAATTCCATTTACAGTTTTAAAAACAATAATTCAATTGCATAAACAATGACAACAACAACGGATAAAAAAGTAAAAGCATTATTTCTGCCGTCTAGCTGGCTTTCGTTATATTGCTGTATTTATTCTCTTTTTTTGTACTGTTTTCTGTTTTTGCTAAAATGGTTATGGGATGGTTGGCCAAAATGGCCTTTGAGCTAACTCTCCCACGTTGCCCCTAAATCAGCTGCATTCAAGTCTGCAGCATTTGAACCATCATATTTCTCTAGTCTGTGATCTGTGCAAGTGTGCATAAGTGAATCCTACCTACCGTGATATTTAATATACAGTTTTATATAGGAGGTATATAATACATGCATTCATAGGTGTGTGTGAAGTGTTCAGCCGACATTGTATATTTTTCAGAAAATTCTCCAGTTAATTAATTAAATAGAAATTTAAAAGTTAAAATGGCTAATGCAGTAGCCAAGAAGGCTCCAGAAATGCTTTCAGGTAAATATTTGTTGTAAAAACTTTGAATTTTTATCGCAATTAATTAAATTGATTACTGTATTTTTCTTATTAGAAAGTCTGTTTGGAAATATTGTTTAAAATCTCAGCTGTTAAATTTAAAATATGCTTAGGGAAGTAAAACTTAAATTAAACTCTTTTATTCTGTTAATAGCCTTATATAGAGGTTCAAAAAGTCATTTTAATTTTCGGTGTTTGCTTTTAATAATTTAATTGCTTCCTTAATAAAAACAACTGAATTGCAGCTTGAGCCAAACCTTCATTTACTTCAAATGATTTAAATTCTTATTAATGAGTTCAAACGGGTACTAAATTAAGATAGGAATGCATTTTAATATAAGATTTAAGATAATATTTAATTATTTTTATGATTTTAGCATTTTTGAAGCAGTCTCAGCCAAAACTACAAACATTTTGGAGGTATGCGAAGGTTGAACTAGCTCCACCCACACCGGGAGATATTCCAAAGGCCATTGGAGGTATCCGTAACATTTTAAGCTCATTCCGGACCGGAAATTACAGGAACCTTACCGTTCGGGTAAGATAATCTCAGTCACTGTTCACCAAAACAAAATATGGAATAGTTTTAATTTACATTCTATTTACTAATAGTGAAAAACAACCAAAGAAATCATTTTAAAGCAAATATTTGTGTTTTTTTATTTTACAGGACGCATGGTTGAACACCCTTGTCGGAATGGAAATCACCTTCTGGTTCTTCATCGGAGAATGTATTGGAAAGCGCCACCTCAGGGGATATGATGTCTAAATTAGTTTTAAATCATCGAATTTTTAGTTCCAACAGTAGAAAAGCAGTCCTAAAATCACAATCTAAAATATAAGATGTCCGAAAAACATAATAATCTATTAAGATCCATCATCTAGAATGTTCAATACTACGTTATGTTGCTTCTTGATTAGGATTATAATGATTTGATTGGAAATACAATTATAAAAATATAATTTTAATTTATGTATAGCTTATCCTCTGAAATGATATGTCATTGTCGCAATATGCCTTTCCTTATCGGCCATAAGTCAGTCGACAAAAAGTAGAGAATTTAATAAATAATATGTAAATATACACTCTGCGCCCTGCGCTCTGGTGCCGGTTGTTGTTGCTCCATAAAATATTTAATTTGTTATCTTTCTAGTTAATTTTTGTTAACCGTAGATTAACGATTAACGGCTAGCTAGCTGTGAAGAGAAAAAAACTTGTTGCATGGTTTGAAATAGTTTTTAAAGATAAGGTGTTACGGTTAGGAATAAATAACTACTGTGTAGCAGTATATTGAAACTAAAGATAACAATCAAACAAGTACGGGTTGTTCTCTAGCTAAATGCTAATGGAACGTTGATAGACCTTCTGACCTTCATAATAAATCTTCCGATGACCATAATATAGTACCAGTAAGTAATGGTAAAGTAAACCTTTCGCCATTATTGCATTATCATTAGTGGTTTCATAAACAAAATTGCAAGTAAAAACGGGTGTTATCAGCTATAGAATCCCATCAGTCATTAAAGGATCATAAATAATTATAGGGTACCTATACAATGAATGGCACTGTTTTTATATTCTTGCTACTATTATTGCATCTACTACGAATCTAAAGAATTACATAACGGACGTAATAATAACGGCCATGGGTACACAATTATTGGGATTTTGGGATGTTGTCGTTCGCTATTTTTTGTAGAAATATTTTCCTTCACGCGTGGGTGTAGATAGTGGATGAGTGGAGAAAGAGTAAAAGGAATTATTGCATCTTTAGAATACAAATACTGATGCTACTTTCTTTCTAATTAGAATCCTTTCATGTTTTTGTTTGATGAAGACTTGATATGAATATGAATGAATGCATAAGCCGTATAGACAAAATTCTGCCACGTATTGTATCATATTTTCTCTGCAATCATAATCTTCCTCATAATCCTCAATGTAAGCAGTTAGCCAAGATCCCGTCAATTTTTTTCTTCTTACTATTTTTAGTTTATGATACAAACAATTCTCTCTCTAAATGGCGTCTCCGATTCTCCAGCAGTTGGAGTGCATATTTTTGGTTTAGGTAAGGTGCAATGCAAGAAGTAGAATAACGAAAATGAACTCATTCTTGGAACCATTTCTGTCGTTCTCGCAATTTTATTATTATTATTTCCCTTCTGTAAGTTCTTTATATATTTTTCTATAATTTGCTTACATTGATCTTGATGATCATTAATATCATTATTATTATTATCGAAACTCTGGAAGCGTATGTGCCGGTTAACGCGGAAAGGAAAGGCACTACACTACCGACGTAAGTAACATAACGTAACGTCCTGTCAAGTCAAAGTCAAATTTCCTATCATACAACAGCCTTCACCAAACAGAACATTTTGCCATCGCAGCATCGTCAAAATCCCGTCTAAGTAAGTAATGTAATCATCATGATAATATAATTTCAGTATCAAATTTCTCCTCATGTGGAAGGAAGAAGCTCTTATACCTATTTTACCACCACGCCACAACAACAGCTACCAACTAAACCATACCACCACCACAAAGGCCAGAGAAAAACGTAATAGTCCCACCAAATGTCACATTTTTTTTGCAAAAAAATTACTTTCATATTAGACAGACCTTTATGCTATTAGCAAATAAAATTACATATTTGCCGCACACGCAAACAGCCATCCATCCATCCACCACACAAGCCTTTCGTAAAACTAATCGCAATTAAAGGCGAAAGCAAAAGCCAACAAAACTGCATGCCATGTAGCTTACTTACAACTTTTTTAGTACATAGCAAAAGGCGAGAAAGAAAGAAATGAGACAGAGTTGCTTGCGAATATGTACCTCTAGATCTAATTCTTTTGGAACATTTTCACTCTCTGAAAATGAGAAAGAAGAGTTCGCGTTTTTGCAGAAAAAGTTTCTCTCGCTCTTCCTTACACAGAGAAAGAGAAAGAAAAGGAGGATAAATGTTGATGAATATCATCAGTTGGAAGCAGCTCTCGCAAGCAACTGGATGCAGTAAGTTGGTGGAACATTTGAGCTCTGAATGCCAAGCCAAATCCAAGCTAAAGCTGAATAACACCAGCAGCAGCGTACACATAGAAGCAGAATTGTCAGTGAAAGTTTTTTTTCCTCGCACTTCTTTTTCGTCTTATCTTCTGAATAATAGTATGCTGTTGTGTGGCAGCAGTGGCGGTGCTAGTGTTAGACGTACTACATTCTACATATGAAAAAAGGATTTTTATCGATCTGTTTTCACCGTTTTTCTGAACAAAAGTACAAAATACTATTTTGTATTGTACAGATAGTTGGAGAAGTCAGTGAATAAAACAGGAGAAGCGAAGAAAGATCTACTCAAGCTAAAGCTCAGTCAGCAACTTTCTCGGTCATTCAGCTAGAAAAGGGATGAAATAAAGATACAATAATTATTGTNCTCAAGCTAAAGCTCAGTCAGCAACTTTCTCGGTCATTCAGCTAGAAAAGGGATGAAATAAAGATACAATAATTATTGTGAAGATCATTTCCACGATTATCCAGCCGTTCTGGTTAAGTGTAAAAACGCTCAATTTCACATCAAAATTGTGGAGACGTACTTATTACATTGCGTAAAACGAATGAACGTAAACCGTAAACCTAACAGAGCAGAAGATTGGTGGAAAGGGAAGTGGAAAGAGGAAGAAGGGATTGGAAATTGGCTGCGAGATTAGATTGGTTTTAAGCTACGTGTTTTGGGATTTAACGTGTCTCCTCTCAATGAATAAAAAAGAAAGTACTTATTATACGGTCCAGTCCAATAATACTCGACCGACTCGTATTTGTAGTATCTCTTCAGAATTTTAATTAGGGAAGGGACAAGGGGTATCCACAAGAGGATAATATTATGTATTTAAGCTTATATTGGTCTGTTGTTAGTCATTACGTGACTTACTTTTGATGAGAGAAAAACTGTGTGTACATTTGGGACTTATTTTGGGATAATTCGCTCAAAGTAACGTAGTTTTAAACAGGAGACAAGTCTATACAAAAACACCGAAACCGAACCAACTCTTTGCAAAACACAGTATACGATCTGGTAAGAAAATTTACTTTGCCTTGTTAAACTTTTGAATTTGTCTGGTTAATTGTAATAAATTTTGCAAAATTTGTGCATGAAATGCTGCTTGATGACAGACACCAGAATTATGTTATCGTATCGAAAATTTTATGATATGCTTAGGAAAACGTTATCTATTTAATCTAATTCATAGCATTTTTGTTATTGACAAAGGTTATGCTTTTTTAATGCTTTCTAGTAGAAGGTTCAGAAACCAATCTGAAATTGCAAAGGTTTTATTGCTGCTGCTTCTGAAAACATAACATTTTCCCCTAAAATATTTCTTACATTCCGCAGTATCTTAGGTTAGCTGAACAGAACACTTGTTAATATGTTATAAAACCTTCATCTCAAATCTGCAATAACTGTTAAAAGCAAGTTTTAAGCGTTTGTCGTGGTCATAACATGGCACTATTACAAACACATAAAATAAAGCATTTTTGTCGCTTTCTTATGATTTTGTGTGCTGCGACTACTAACTTGCGACCAAGACCAAGGATTTCATTAGGATGAAATATTGCTCTGATGACACTGACAATTTTGAAAGCTTTTTTTATATGATGAAAGATAACAGCAGAGCTATAAATACAGACGCAGCCACATACAAGCAAAAGCATATATTTGCATTCATAGTAATCCCAGGTTGCTTATAAATATATTAAATCTGCAGTGTAGAAATATTTGAATTCGAATTTCGAATGCAGAATTCTCTGTGTGCCGTTGTGAATTAAACTCGTATTGTAGCACAATAGTAGTTGCAATTTTGAAATGTTTATTTTGTTTTCTACTTTATTAGTCCATAGGTTATCTCTATTTGCCGTTGATAGAATGGTACGTCACAAGGTAAACAGTATTTTTAAATACCGACGCAACGCAATACGCAATCAAAACAGGATGCAAATGATACGACGTGTCCAATATTTAAAAAAAATTAAGATAAAATTTTTTATTTAAATTATTACAGTTTAATCAATATTAAAGCTAAGTACAATGCCATCCGCCCATATCAATAGTTGATTTATACATGTACACAAAATGGGAAAATTATTTATTCTTGATAGTCGATAGTTATCTCCAGCAATATCCTGCCCGATTTGATAATAATTTTATAGTTTAGCTAAGTATTAAAAATATTTGCACAATCTAGATACATATACATATATGCAAATGAACACTCATTTCACTGAAATAAAGGAGCTACGAATACAAAACCAAACGCCATTTTTTTCCTCTGTGGGCTGATGGCTGGTTAACAAATTTAAAATTGAGATGTAAAAATGTTTTATCTATTAATTAGCAATCAAAGTCACATTTCCATCATTGATTGATACATGCGCATTAATTTGTTATTGCTAGTAAGTTAAAACAGTAGCGTGCGACCGGTGAAACGTGAGTGCTAGTGAGCTGTCAGGACTATTAATTGCATGAATTGATCTGAATGAATGACAACCAATTTTTATGCATTAACTCTTTAAAAAATAGGTTTGGAAAACTCAGGAACGTGAAGATTTTCTGATAATTATTTGATTTATGGATAGATGCATAAAAATTTTCTTGTAATTTAGAGAAAGAAGGCGTCATAAAAGAAGAATTGTAATAGAAGAGGAAAAAATGTGTTCAATAACTCAGGTAGATCCAGAGCAGAGAGCAAGTATTTGTACATGATTAACATTTGATGATTTGATTTCTAAACGAAACAAAGTACGTCCTAACTTTTTTATATTGTAATGAAAGCCAGGAAGGTCTTGCTCTTGATATGCGAAATGTAAAGCCGTAAAAATAACGCTACACGCTACGGTTCCCTATTACGACATGACCATGTATAATAGCGGAATGTAAAATATTATAAGTAATTTCCACTTTCCGTTTCTTCCCACTTCGCATAGGTGCCATACCATGTTATATTCAATCCTTCTCTCTTTATCCATTTCATTGTTCTTTTTTCTTCTTCGTCTCAACAAAAGAAAAAAACCTCGGAATCGGATCGATCATATTTAATAATGCATTAGGATTTGGTAGGAGAAAGTCTGAGAGTGTTATTTTATTCATGATTCATGAACAGGACTAATGTGAAGTGAAATGAACCTCGTTGAAGAAATTGAAATTGAAATTGAACCAGGCATACCAAATGTAGTACTAACCCATGCCACACAACAACAGACCATAGCATGCAAAAGCGCATGGTAAGTGGATTCGCATGAAATAACAGAAAAACGAATAGCGACAGGTGTAAAGTAGATTCCAATTTCCATTCCATATTGTATGTGACTGTCCATTTTTTATAGATTGTCTTCTCTTTGGAAGAAAAATAAAATTAAAAATTCAGATAAGCAAGGTGAGGGCTGCGCTGAGCTGACCTATTAGCATTTATACTATCAAGTATGGGGTAACATGAGACAGACCGATTTTCCTAGGTAGATAGATAGACTATCATGTTTCCAGCTCTTTAATCTCTTTGAAGAGTCTCTATCAAGAGTGCTTGTGTGCTCGTGTGTACCCGGAAGCATAAAAATAATACCTTATGTAATATCGAGCAATTTTTGGTGGAAAAGCTCTATTCCTCCCTTCCCACTTTGTAACTAACGAGAAGGCAATATATAAGAAAATGGCATAAAATGTGTGGTGTGGAGTGTCTGATGACAAAGAAGGATTATGTTATTGGTAAAATGGGAATTCAGAAGAAAAAAGACAACCACCACTTTTTGCTGTTGTAACTTTCCAAAGGCCTTTCCCGCTTATACTTGTTGGAAATTAAGAAAAAACAAAGTAAAGTATAAAAACGGCGAGAAAAACAGAAGCAGCAAGAAGTAAGCAACGCAGCCAGTGGTTCAATCGCATTCCTCCCACACCTGTCTCAATTTTATTTCTCGTTATAGATACGAGTACGTATTTAAGTAGCTTCATTGTTTTTCTCCAGAACGAGTAGGTAAAAGGCTTCTCTGTTTTGTTGATATGGAGGATTGGTGGAGCTTACTACTTCAGCAAAAAAGTATTCATATTTTTTTACCTCTACAGAAAATCTTGCTCTCTCAAGCCTCATGTTTATGACGCATGTCAACCTAAACTCGAAACAAACTAAGTTTTTTTCTGATACGGTACAATATAAGCGCGGAAGAAAAGAGCGACGACGAAAGTTGTTTCATTTCTTTCAGTTTTTTTGCAGTACTTGGCAAAAGGTTGTGCTTTGATTTGCTTCGTTCATAAAGCAAAGTATTATCTTTTTCATTTAGAAAGAAGAAGTTTATGAGGAAGGAAAGGAGTTTTGCGCTCCCAGCATGAAATGTTAGTTCACTTTGACATGATAGTGATTTCCTGCTCCCCGTGTTACACGACAAGTGGGTGCAATAAATCCATAAAAATCAGTTATGATCATATTTCACCAGCCATCCTTTCCAATATACAATTACTTATGACAGAAAAAAAGTAAA
Source organism: Lepidocyrtus cf. sotoi NNG-2020 (assembly GCA_027744475.1). Lineage (NCBI taxonomy): Eukaryota > Metazoa > Arthropoda > Collembola > Entomobryomorpha > Entomobryidae > Lepidocyrtus > Lepidocyrtus cf. sotoi NNG-2020. Next base: position 11,895 of record JAHZNJ010002451.1, read on the forward strand.
GTAGGGCTTAAGGTTTTTTTACTACAGAACAGACGAGATAAACAAGACACAAGGTTGCTTTTCTTATTGCTTTTCATGTCGTCATTCTTTATTATTAAAAATTCTTTTCATTTTTTTTCAGTAAATCCTGCGTTTATTACCACATCACGTACCGCAGCAACTAAAGATACTCTTAATTACATTTTTACTATACTTTTCTTTGAGAGGATTTTCCCTTTTGTTTATACGATTTTGTTTCTCAACAAAAATTTCTTTCCATTCACCTTAAGTCCTTCATCGCACCACTAAATCAATCTTTACAAGTAATTGATGGGAAGTATTACTTTCTTATTAAATTTCTTTCTTTATAACTATTTGCTGGTCAGCAAACTAACAACTTTGGTAGAATTTATGAACCATTCTATAATAAGTATGAAATCTAAGCTATTCCAAACTCGTTTTAGATTAAATTATAGGGCACAGGCACAATCTTAGCACTTTATTTACAGTGCATTAAGCAAAAGAAAATTCTTTCTCTCTCTCTCTGATACTACCTAATAATATCTCGCATGTCATGCAAAGACATAAATTCAGCCTTTGTCTGAATGCCCTTAAAGTTCAAAGCAATTTCTGTTAATGCTACTCCTCCTTCTCTCCATAAATCCATTTCATTTCATTTCACATTTCATTTGAAAAATATTGGCCGTGCCACGGTTGAATACCAAATTGAATATATTAAAAACTGTCACCAAATAACCAAACTTCGCATTCTTCTGCTTCCGAGAAAACTTTTCTAAAGAGGAAAGCCCGAGAAATGTAATTGAATATTATATTTTGTAAATAGAAACAAAACAACTGGTTGCCGTCTCCCATCACCACCACCACCGCCGTCACATAGCCCGGCTCATACGCAAAGATAACATCAATTTTACATAAAAAAAATATGATTACTTTAGCCAAAACGCTTAAAAAATTCTGTCCTTATAGACAAAACGTAAAAAATAGGCCACGTTCAAGGATTTGCTCATGTTTAAAATTCTAAATAGCTGTACTTCATCTTCATCTCTCCTACACACATACGATTTTAATGTAATTTTGAGTATGAGTGTGAAGGAAACGCTTCGCGAAAAAAACACAAGGTTTAACTTCAACTTGGGTACGTGTTACGTACATGTTTTTATCGTCAATCATTACTACTACAAGAAAAAATCATTTGTGCAAAGAAAATAGAGCTGCTCCAGCATGGCAGCAGCAACAACAGCAGAAAAAATGAAAAGGAAGGAAGCAAAAGTAGCAAACTAAAGCAATTCTTACTTATTATTATTAAATATCTTAAATAAAAAACCGCAGAAAGCATGACGAATGAGAAAACCAAACCAAAAACTTCATCCAAGTAACTCCCCTTCCATTAACTGAAACTAGAACGGAGGAAGTAAGGAAGTGGGCATGAAAATGTAATATAGCTCGCGCACGGAAAGAAATTGTTTCGTTTCTGACGATGGATTAAACATATTCATAACAAAACTTGATGTATTTTTTAAAAGATAAGAAGACATTTATTATCGACAATGTCTTTAAAAGTTGACGCTAGATAAACATAACAAACTCGCAAAAAAGGAAGGATGGAGGAAAGACAAGAAGATGAGAAGGTGGTATATAAATGTGTTCAATCCTTTCCTACTTTTTTTGCTAATATGTACGAAATGCGAACACACAGATTTAGCTTAGCTTTTTAGCTTTCCTGTTCCGGACTTTTCGTTTCTGAGTCTGCCATACAAAAAATGAAAACTAAGCAAGAAATAGAGAAATGGAAGTGGTGGTTGGTTGCAAACAACGAAGAATACGACAAACTGCTCTGTAGTTGTAGCTTGTAACAACTTTTTTTGCAATGGCAATAGGAAATAATATAAATGAGGTTTCCTAAAAAGATTCCATTTGTCTGCAGCTGCTGCTGTTTTTGCGTTTGCCGTTAGCTTTTCCTCTGCTACTGCTTCTCTGGAGTTACAAAATGTTGGAAGTTGGAAAGGATGTTGGATGAAAGGG
>JAHZNJ010002452.1:0-18292 GCA_027744475.1 Lepidocyrtus cf. sotoi NNG-2020
CTCAGCTTCCTTAACACTTCCAAAATCCTCAGTACATTATCATTGCTTTCCAATTTCTGAGTGATTCTTCCACTCAGGAAATCTCTGACTAGGTTGATCATAGTTGGATAGCCAGCAATAACTTCATCCTGAAATATTATTATTATAAGAATAAAATACAACACATCGAGCAGCAAAATAACAACATAAAGAGATTTTCTTTTTCTTTGATAGTACTAAAAAGCTTTTGATCAAATATTGCTCACGTAGATACGCCGTTGATAAGCTGAATTTTCCAAAAAGGGCCAAATCCTTGTGAGTGGTTGTCTGGCTGACTCTCCAAATGCCCACGATGTAGAATGAATTACAGCAAGCTTTTTCACCGCCTCCCGAGCATTCATCAAGGAAAGAAACGCTGAGTTAGGGATGTTCCTGAGCTTAAACCCAGCTGCAAGGAAATCCTCGAAAATAAGTAACCAATACTCGGATTGTCTTGATGGACCCTTTACAGACTGCTGTAATGATAACGCAGAATAAATCATGATTGATATAAATTCAAAAATGCTTTTTGCACTACAGTTAGCTTTACTAACGAACGACAGGTTTTACATTGCACTTAATTTTGAACCTTCTTTTTCTTCTCCCTTTCAAAAATTGCCATCCCAGCAGCCGCCTTTGATAGAATATCATCATCAGCTATCAAAATTTCATCATCTTTACTACAACAAGAGGAACAGGATGGATCAGACTCTTCTGCCTCGTAACCACCGTAGTAACATTCGGGAACGGGAAGGGAATTTTCGATATTTGCTAATTCAGCATGGGGCTTGAATTTTGCTACCCAATTCTAAAGAAAGAAAGATTAAAGCATTTTTGAAAAAACTTTCTCATTAACAATTTTATCTCATGTTACGTTTGAAGGGTAATTTATGTTGCATTTGCTTGGATTAATAAGGTTAAAATAAAATGAGCACCTTCAAAAGGAACAATACTTTGTTGTACACATCAATCTGGAACTCTTCTGAGAACTGATAACCCGTCTTTGTAACAGAGTTTTCGCCATTATTATTAGCAGGAATCATTCTTTGGAGCTGCGAGGCATTCAAATACAGTAGCAACTCTTTCCCAACAGACTGACCAAGCTTTTTGTGCAGGATTGTCGGACCGGATTTTAACAAAATTGGAAACAGATTGAAATATAAGACTTTTTAAATCGAATTACTTAAGTGCAGAGCGTTCGAATGGTTCACTCATAAAGATTTTTCTCTTTCAATAGAAAGAAAGCCTTCTTTTTCAAAACCTGATAAATGACTCGTAGATGAGTATTCCTCTGTTCAAATGGCATAGCAGTAGTAGCCCCATCGTTGCAGTTTATACAAGAAGAAGCAAGTTTCTTTCCATTTCCGTCAGCAATGATATTACCATTAATGTCGTGAATAGCTTCCTCATTAGTGCTAGTACTATCCTCAGCAAGAAGAAAATTATTCTCCTGACTTTGGATTTCCGTTATTTCGTTTAATGTCAAATCAAGGATCCGGAACTGAAGAACGGCTGCTTCGATTGGAGGCTTACGATTTCCTGATAGGGAAGATATCCAGTCGTAGTAATGATATTGTTTTGATCTAGTAGGAGCCATTCTGTACGTTTTTGCCTTCCTGGCAAAGTACAAGAGAAGTCTTTGTTCTAGCCATTTGCTAAATACCGATTTTTCTTCCTGATTCCACATTTTGGTAAGTCAAAAATTCTTCGTTGGGTTTCGAATGACTTTCTTTTGACCGACCTCTCAAATTTAATTTGTCTTATAAAAGATTAAAACTGGAGATTTAGTAAAACACATGTCATAAAAAGCCTATCTGAGGATTGATGGTATGAAATTCGCTCGATTCATCATTTTATGCTTCTATGTTTAGCTTTTTACTGAATTTGCTTTGGGAACGTCTGCCAAAGGTGTTTATTTTATTATTTCCTTAAGAATTAATTAATTGTGGTCTTTTGAATTCATGTCGGCTACACCACCAAAAAATCTTCAAAACCATGTCCTCTCACCTGAAGTATGTATAGTTTTTGGTTTTCGGTGGTTGTTTGCTGCTCGATTTAAACAAAAAACATATCCAATATGCAGCCATTTTTTTTCTTTAGTTTTAGCGATATTTTATGCAAACGTAAGTTATAGTTTCAAAGAATTTGTTAAACTACATAATTTCATGGCATTATATGTTATTTAAACCATTACCTCGTTAAGGTGGTAAATCATTGATTTTATTTATAATAACATTTGTACATAAGTAGCAGGCAACACAGGTTGCATTGCCGAAACAGTGCTATAAACTTACATAATTTATGGTGAAAGTGGCAATGTATAACAACAAGTACGATAACGGTGTGAAGAATTCCGCGGTCAAATCAACTTTTGCAATTCTACGGAACACATCTCCTTTATTTTCTCTGAATTCGCTTACAAAATACGGAGAAAGCTATTGCTACTCCATACCTAAGTGTATCATAAAGAGTTCTTTAATGGTCAGAAGTGCGAGGGCATGTAAACATGTCTCGTTTGACAGGGAAAAGGATTGCAGCACACTTGACATTTATCTTATCCGCATCTTAATCCACGATTCTGCTTCAGTTCGAGCTTTTTGCTCTTCTTTAGTAGCAGCTTTCTAGCTCTCGTCTACCTTACAACAAATCAGCCCGACAACTAAACTGTGTACTAGTGGCATGAAGTATCTGTAAAATGCATTAAAAGTTTTCTCCAAGATAATTGTAAGATGAACTCAAATGGTGATTTTGTTTGGATTTTGGATTGCATAGTACGATAAGCGGAAGGAAAAGGATTATAAAGCTTTGTTGTTAAAAATCTATTATTATTTAATGGTAAAAAGTAAGCTGTTTTACAACAAATCCATGTGATGGATGAATTGCACGAAAACAATTTATCATTTACAAAATTGATCGGCAGCTCATGCCCAATAGGTATTAAAAAGCTGAGCCTTTTTCATACGAGTTCTAAGTTCTGGTTTTACATAGGTTGACTTCTGCAAGCTCTATTTTGACAACGATTGAGATTGATACAAATTGAAAGTGAAAAACACAAGCACATAATACAATAAATATCTCAACTTACTCACGTGCCTATGCATATTATATGACTTGAAGTTCTCTTACCGGAACAAATTTAGTTTTACGACGAGGCTTACCTAATAATAGTTTCCATTTCCGAATTCCCTTATTGTTATGAGTTGATTAGCTGGATAGCCTATAAAATTCTGATTGCATATAAAATGAAAACCTAACTAAAGGATATCTAGCCGTGATTTAAATGCAAAATAGGGCAGTCTAGGAAAGGAAATGAGTATCTAACAAGATTTAAAGCTTTGGAATGCTGAATAAATAAAAAAAATGACTTTATTGATTTGGGCATGTGAGAATTTCAACAGCAGACGTCGTTTGAGGATTATTCTTCTATTCCTAGCAACAACATTCTTGGTTGAGCATGTCTATAGTTGTCAAATACTCAGTTTCGTTGTTTTTGTGTAAAAACAAGGAAGGAAGGAAACTAACGGCCAGAATTTTAATGCGTTTCCCTGGTTCGGCATCAGCATTACGTCGCTACTACTGCAGTGCAACGAAGACTACAAAATCTTATCTTCCCAGAAGCGATACAATGAAAAACTGGAGACGCAAGATATTTTTCTCTCAACTCCCCGAAACACCAAGTTTGTACGATTTAATAAGAAACCGGACTAAACAACAGTCGACTTTCACTCACTATACTTTCTTTTTTAAGTGGATTCTTAGTCAGTTGTATGGCAGACGTAGTAGCGTTTTGACTGGTAGGAAGTCCCACCAGTCATCGTAAATGTTCCATTCATTCTCACTTAAAGCGAATATAAATTAAAGGATATTCGTTTGCTTTTATGATGATATGAGGCTTAGCTTTCTTCGAATTTTAGCCCAGCGCGTACACACTTGCATGTTTTCATTGTGGGCGGCTTTGTGATATTTTCGCTGTTGAGTGTTAAATATGGATTGATTTAAAAGGTCAAAGGTTATATATTTATGGAAGTATTAACCTTGACCTTTTATGTATACTCTAAGGGAAATGTGTAATAATAATGCATGAAATGTATACTACAATAACTATTTCCGAAAAAATCGTTATTTAAATCAGGAAGAAGGACAACGATGAAGATATTATAGTTTTAAATCGCAATTAACAGACACAAGTCTTACGTTAGTTAATCCAACGAGTTACGAGTTACTAAATCCAAGGCATTGTTTCATGTACGCATAATATACAGCATAATATGTTTCTAAAAATAACTTTCATAAGTCGACTTTCGGGAATCCATTTTAACATTATTGTAACTATCTGTGCCCAAACACGATGGTAATCTTGATGGTAGCCACAAAATTGCTTTTCTTCTTACTTTACATCCCTCTGGTCAGAGTCGGGGCACAATTACAATTTTCAAGTACCAACAACGATCAGCAATAGTGGATTTAGGATTTATAGAAAATCAGTCAAGTAATAGGATTGCGTTAATCTCCGATAGTAAATGAAGTTTCGAAATAAGTAATTGCAAAATGAGCATATATCGTCTTAAAGAATGAATTGCTTGCTGAATAAAGCATATTGTGTAGTTTCACCTTGTTAGCTAGCTAGCCACATGCTACATATAGTATTCCCAAAACGAAATCCACACAGTAGCAAAAGAATCGAAGACAGAGTGTTTCCGAAAGGGGAAGGGAAGCTTATTTGTCAGTTACTTGCTTGCTCCGTCTAGCAACTTCAAACAAACAACATACTTATTCCATATCTCTCCCCGTTTATGTTTAGTTGCCCAAAAGTTCATCCAAGCGTTTCAATTTCAGAATCAGAAAGCAAACTTTTTGGACTAACTATCAATAAAAATATTTGTCTTCTTCTTCTGTTATATCTTATATCACCACACCACCACCATTCAGAAAGCTACTACCGCACCACCACCACACATTCAATAATTCTCAGCAGCAGCATTCAGTCATTTGAAAGACAACTTTCTCTCTCGTTCTTTTTTTGCTTGGAAAAGAGAGAGAGCAAGTCAATACTCCAACCAACCATTATTCTATGTGGTTTCATTTTCCCTTTATCGGTCTATTTCTATTTTCTCTTCACATCACATCGTGCTCACTCATTCTGTTGTTTGTTACTCTTTCTCACACACACTAAAATAGCCGCTTTTAAGCTTTGAATGATATTTAGACAAGATGAGGAAAAGAGTATTATATTTGATGATGTATCATAGTCATCATCATCTCCATCAGCCAACCTCTACTTTTTATTGTCCTGGAGTAGACAAGAGGAAAATATCATTCGTTATATGACGGATCCATCCATCTTGAAAGTTTCTTATTCTCTATCTGTCTGTGCGTGTGCGGGAGACATTTCTCTTTTTGAAAAGAGTTGTTGTAAATGATAACTTCTACTTTAAACACTGAGTGCTATATTACCACCATCAACTTTCTCTTTTCTATTTCTTCTCTTCTTCCACTTTTGCATTTCTTGCCTTTGGGAAAATAATTCTCTGTCCTCTGAAGAAGAAGTAGAAGACTGACGGGATGATGACGATTTGAATTGTACGACATATGGCATTGGGAAATGAAACATCAAGCTGATAAAAATAATTCTGCCGTTCTTCCCTTCTTTCTTAAAATGGTGATATGATATAAAAAATCGTCTGCTTGGTTTATTTTCACTTTCCAATGTACCATTATTTTCAGGGTACAACCTTTTCGGGTACAAGTTGTAGTAAGTAACTCGCTCACTTTCTCAATGTGTATTTGTTTGAGTTGTTGTGTGTTTGTATATATATATATGTGTGTGTGTGTCCCCTTCTTTGCTCTTGTAACTTGGCTAGTTTTCTCTGACATGAGGAATGATTCTCAAAGGAATTTATTCTTTAAAGGAAGATTTTTTAAGCGAGAAGATAGAAAATGGTGGCATTCAGTTTCATTTTCATTCAATCCTTTATGCACACATTCTCACGGCAGGAAGTAACGAGACTCTCTTGGAAAAGCCTCTTTGCTATTCTTTCACATTTGGGCCGTTCTATTTATGCTTAATATATTATTATTAAATTTTATGCATCTGTTTATATAAGACTTAACTTAAGCTTTGTTCTTTTGTTTTGACCTAATTCAAAGAATACAAGACATTGAAGTGGGCTCAAATCTCAGATTTCTTGAAATTTACAAAAGTTTCTAGGTATTCTATAATGAATCGCATATTTTTAAGTTTCAACAGAAACTTTGTCGAAAAAAATATTGTGCAAAACCATAGCATAACATAACATTCTTTACATTATCATACTTAAAACTTGGAATACCGTTTTATCAATTTGGCATAACTTTTGAACGATCAATTGAAGTGGATTATTTACAGCCAGGGGACTTATATCTTCATCTTCTTAAACATCACTGGGTTGCATAACTTTTGCCTCTTTATGGCAAGAGAGCATGAGCTGGATCTTGATTCTTGATTTTTGGATCAAAATTCACTATATGAAATACGATGGACATTTCATATCTGATAAAACAAAATTGCAGTTTATAAAACCGTAAAACTAAAAGTCCTTCTTAGGTTTATGGTAATCCATACGACCCATATATATACCATTTACACACAGCTGACTGGAAGTGGAGCGTTATGAGTTCGTCACTATCGCCACGTATGTACCCAAGTACCTCTTTAACTTTCATCTATTTGTCTGCTGGTGGCTAACATAGTTTTGCGGACATTACCGATGGTGTAACCTGTTAAAAACAAGCTAAACTATCTGTGCTCTTGTATATATCATATTGACCTTCAAGAACAAATTCGAGCTTTCACCTGGCTCAAAATGGGACTTCGCCGTTGAAAGTTTGAGGTTCGGAGAAGGTATGTGCATTTTTTCTTTGTCTTAAAGACGTGTTTAGCGAAAGTTTTTAAAAAAAAGTTTACAAGGTTGGAAAGCGTTCCTTCAAATTTTCAAGGCTAACTGGCTCTCTCTTTCTTCTACCACTTACACTGTTACTGCTCTACTGCTCTCTGTCTCTGATGTGAGTGGGTGGGTTAATGGTCTACTGACTGACTGTTTTAAAATTGTAAAGTGTTAATAGAAAAACAAACCTTATAAAAATTTCTAATGATATGTAATTGAGAACACACATGGGTATAATATTATCCCACATGTTATCCTTATTCATTTCACGAACTTATAAGTACTCGTATTTACATGCATACAACCCTCATTAATATTAAAGCCTTAAATAATAGGGTCCTTTCCTTACTACATTAAACATGTATCCGGTTGAAAGAGAAAGTGCTTTCCGGTTGTGAGAAATATTTACGGGTTTATTCTCAATTGGGATATATTCTCATTTGTTCTATTACGAAATTTCCATTTTAAAGAATAGGGTGGTGGTGGAAAATACTTTTGTTCAGGATCTATTGTTCTTATCAGTTCCCAAGTGTCTCTGTCTACATTTTAATGCACGTATTTAATCAGAGAAGTAGAAGTTTCTTTGAAATAGAAATGTTACAGTGAACTGCTTCCTTCTCTCTCTCTCTCTCTCTCTCTCTCTGTCTCTCTCTCTCACACACACACACACAATCTCCCTCTTCACAACAGTACAAGCTATTGCACTGCGGTGTTAGTAAGATCTAGATCTAGGAGAGCGAATGAATGAATGAATGAACGCATTTGAATAACATCTTCGTTCGTAGTAGTTTATATTTTTGTGGGAGTTTTTAGCTGTCTGTCTGCAACTTGGTTTGCTCATGGAAAAAAGAAAAAAAATGTTGGAAATGATGCAACAAAATCCTAGACCTAACGAACGAATGCGTATGTACATTTACCAAAAGAGAAATGAATAGTTTTTGTATTTCCACAGCAGAACTCTTTCTCGCAAAACCATGATCTAAAGAAACTTCCTTTTGTCCATTTTTATACACAAGAAAAAACTTTAGATAACCACTTAGGTAGCGGTATGATGATGGCTTTTGCGTGGGATAGTGGCATGCCATGGGCATGCATGATACGAAAAGTCCGTGGTCCATGAATCTGAGCCCGTTTATTTCTCCGTTTCTATTACTAGTTCTGCTGCTCCTATGCTGCTACTATTGCTTACACAAGACCAGTGATGATGACGATGGAATGGAAGGAAAAGGGACGGAGGCGAGCAACAAGAATAACTTTCTCCGTTTTCTCCTTCAGCATCTTTTCAAGTCGTAGTCAGTTGCCAGACAGACTTTCACTTGACTCTGTTACTCGTTTCTTTAGTCCTCCGTTACTATTTGATAGTTGCAGTGCAGATAATATATATCTGTTTTTCGTGTATGAGCAGTCTGCTACATGGACTCATAAAAGTTCTTTTCCTAGTTTTGGTTCCAATGCTGAACCCTTCACAAATTTTTATTCTACTCATGTGTTCCGGTTTAGTAGAAGGAAAATCACCCTCAATCATGAAATGTATATAGCCTTTTTCTGCACCATAGCCATAAATTCAAGTTTTCTTTAGAAGGTGCAGCAGTAATCTTTAATATTCAAATTTTATTTGAAGTTTGTGGCTTTTACGTGTGTGGTCGTCCATTCTACAAGGGTAAAGAAAGTTAGTCTGTCTGCAAGTTTAAAGTCTGCTGAAACTACTTTCAAACTTTGCCGGTTGTTTCGTGGGACGTACGTACTTTGCAATTGGCTTATGAACAGTGAATGTGCACAAAACGTATAAACGAATTTACTCCGTTTACCGTAATTTTCATTAGAATCACTTTCCCCCTTAAAAGGGAAAAATGTAATAGTTTTGTATTGTAGTTTATCCTTTGAAGTTCGTTTTTTCAAAACTAAAAAAGCAAGACCTAAAAAAACTTTGATTGAACAATAAAATCATTGTTTTTATGAATCGGGCAGTGGATGTAGACCAACTATTTTTATAGAAGGAAGGCATGTTATCTTTAGCTCTCTGTAGGTAGTAGTTATTGCTTTCTCTGAAGTTCGTTTTTTCAAAACTAAAAAAGCAAGACCTAAAAAAACTTTGATTGAACAATAAAATCGGAGAGGAAAGCAATTAAGCGATTCTCGGGACTGATAAAAATACTCTCAAAGATAAAAATTCAGCAGAACTTTCATAATAATTGTGAAAGACCTTTGAACTGGAATAGTAGTTATTGAACATAACATACAGATACTTAATCTATCAAACCGTAAGTATGATTCCATAATTTACTCACTCTAAATTGTATAGATTTCTATTATAAACTGTAAAGCGGCTATCCTAGTTACTTGAATTTCCTTCTGCAGAAAAACTATAACGGAAGCTTAGATAAATTCTGTCCACATCCACTTCTTAGAAAGGCTCTCATGAGACAAAATTTTATTTTTCCTCTGAGCCATATTGCTTCTCATTATTAAAAGGAAAAACTGCTAATTATTATACATCTCTGCTATTTCGTTTTTGTTTTTATGAATCGGGCAGTGGATGTAGACCAACTATTTTTATAGAAGGAAGGCATGTTATCTTTAGCTCTCTGTAGGTAGTAGTTATTGCTTTCTCTACCCTCTGAAATTCACCCGCATTTTATCATCATCCAAATGGCATTTTCCTCCGCCTCCATTTTCCTTTGTTCCGCATCATTCTTGTTTATACAAATAGTCCTTAATCCGTCGACGTTGTATCCATATAATCCTTTATACATACATACATTATAATATATTGCTGAGAGACGGGGGGTTTGTTTGACTGGATCTACTTTCATTCTTCTGTCCATTACTAAAATTATCAAGCTTAGCTTGCGTTTCGAGCGACTTGTGACGCTTGCCGCCGTTCCGTTGCGTTGTTTGTAAATGTGTGTACCCAATGCCGCCGTGCCGTCAAAAGGTACTATTGTAGCCCCTCATAATATTACTTTGGTGCATTTTGCGTCGACTGTCACAGCAGTTTATCGTAACTTTTGGGCCATAAAAAAGAAAGCACTGCACACACATACATATTGGTAGATACGTACGTACATTATTACAATACAACAACAGCAGAAAATAGCATCCCATCATGAGATTATTATTATTGTTATTATAGCAAAGGTCACGGAAATCGTTGAAATAGGAAACTCTCCCCCGTCTTTTATCTGCACTTTAATTTTGGAAAATGGTTTGCCGTTGCTCGCTTCTTGTGTTGTTGTTGTAAACCTTTGCTGACAGACTACATTGTGTTTCTCATCGAAATTCTCTATGCGCCCAGTGAAAAAAGAAAACAAACTAAAATTTATACTGACTAGGATTATAGTTGTGATAAAGAAAAGAAGGGAACGTGAAATGAGGGATATAGTATTGGATCAGTCAAAGAAAGATATAAACTACGCATACATTTACTATGTAGGTACATATATATTGGATCATGTTTCGTCGTAGTAAAAGATTCCTTCGTCCGCTGCTGCAGCTCATCAAGAAAACAGCGCCGAAAGTCAGACGAGTAAAATAAAAGTTTTCTTATTAGTTTTCTGCTATTATTAACAAAGAAATTTGTCTCATTTTAACATCTTCCGTTGTTGGAAGAGGGGAAAAGAGACGCTGTTGGCACTGGGTAATGGTATACTGACGTAGGATGAATGGTCTGTAAAAGAAGGGTTATTTTTGCTATTATGCTTTTGAGAAAATTTTGGTAGAAGAAACAAGACGACTCAGCTTCAGCATTTGCATTGCATTTGCGACTCTGTCGGCCACTTTTACTTTTCGTCTGGTGATGAGCTAAAGGAAGAATCAGAAAGTTTCAACTTTTACTTTTGGCTTGCTTTGAGGCATTTTGGGATAAGCCAAACAAAACGCAAGACAAGAGTAGAAACCACTTCTGTAATTTTTTTCGGTTGTCAGCTAGCTTGTTGTAAGTAGAGAAGAATGAACTTTATGTAGCAACGAATTAAACTAATTAAAGGGTTAATTTGTTTTATCCCCCATGCATGCCAGCAAAAAAGATTTTATGTGTTTTAGGGAAGAACTTATTATGCAAGCCTTGCTTGAACGAGATACATATACCACAATACATTAGAGTACAAGAGAAGTATTTTTGTAGAAATCTAGAAGAAACATTTATACGTCGTTTTATCAGGCTAATGTAAGCTAAGTAAGCGACACTGAGCTAACAGCTCACTGTTTTTTAAAAGCGCATCTTGTTGTCTCGTTTTATTGAAAACGGAAAACGGCGGGCGTTTTAAAATTCTAAAGCAAAGACAAAGTTTGAATTGTTTTGATCGTCTTCATGTGCAACGACTGCTTGAGTGCCGACTGACGGTGAATTTTATTAAACCCCAGTCTGAATTATGATCGCCGATCGTTGTACCGATTGATCTGTCACTTGAATTTGCATATTTTGCAACCAAATGATCAAAATTATAGAGACAGTAAATTGTAATGAACAAATGAAACGAATTCATTGTCGAATCGGTATACTCGGTCCAATCTATGCTTGAACGAAAAGTAAAAAAATGGAAAGTATGCAAATTAGGGACTTCATGATTTTGTTTTTTGCTTTTGGCACTAAAGATACTATAATTGTCATTTCCTCTACTTATTTGAGTCCATAAAACAGTGCAGTAAATTAAAAGGGTAAAGGGCGCGTTTAATGTAATCCCGACCCCGAGATACACATACACGCGCGCGATGTGCTGAAGTTTTCTTATTACGCTAATTGTGCATGCCATTATAATTTCCATAATAGACTATAAATGACACTTCCTCACCTAATTTACGTACTACTTTGCTTTGTTGATGTTGATTATGTCTTTTCCTTTGTTTATTGGAGAATTAATTGCCAAGAATAAAAGTCAATTTCTCATCTGTAAAACTATTTGTTACGAAGATGTAAGAATCAGAATGATTCCATGTCTGCAAAGTTCGTCTCTATCCTTTTAGCCTATTCTTTCCTTTCATTCAAGAAAACTTGATTTCAACTTAAGCAATAACACTTATTTAGCCATCCATACCTGTCTACTTTTATATACTCAATTTCTCCTCTCTCTGTCTCTCTCTCTTCATCTCTCTTCTCCTTCCTCTAAAAGTCCCTCGCTGCTGCTACTGAATTGGATTGGAACCATCTCATCCTATTCTTCTGTTTCAATTTACTCCTTAGTATTTTAACCAAACACCAGCATAATCTCCATTTCAGTTGTTTCAGCTTTTACTACTTCATATAATTCTGCTGAAAGACAAATATAATAATTCCCCAAAGAGCTATAGTGATATATCTCTATGCAATGTCACACCTGGCTGGGCTGCATATCCTCCTCCTCAACCTCCTACTCCTTCAGAAAATCATGTTAGCAGAAATATTTTTTGTTTTTAGAAGTTGTGGAGTAAAAAAAGTGATAGTAGTAGCATCAGCATCACAAAACATCCATATCTTTATCCCTTTGCGCTTCGTTCCTCTTTTTCAAGCAATCCGATAATTTTCAAGCAATCCGATAAAAATTTACAATGCTTAAGATTCTCTCTTGGCCCTTCAGTGTACATTTATAGTACTAGGAAAAGTTTTTTCGCGCTTGCTGATCTCATCCCATCTCATAAATGGAACGTTATGCTCCCATGCACTCCTCCACTTTTACTCCTCAAGACAAGACATAATAATATCGACGATGTTGCAGTATAGTAGTAATAGCAGCAAGGCAGAGGGTATTAATACCAACATTGAACAAAAGGGAAAAACCTCTCATCTCGTTTCCTTTTAAAAACGAACATGAACATCAGATTTTTCTTTTATTCTTTTTTTTGGCAATAATGGGACTACGAATTTTATGTTCATTCCATGGCATAACATTAGAGTATGGCTTTTCTTTTCCCTCTAACACGCACACTTAGTTACGGTGCGGTGAAGTGATGAATCATTCTCATCTTGTCTTCACCTCTCTAAAAACTCGCCTACCTTTTCTTCCAATTCCCTGAGAGTTCAGTTCAAAGTGCTCATTATTACACTACCACCACCACCACCGCTCTCATCTCAAACTCAAATGCTTCAGCAGCGATGCTGCTCCAACTCTTCTGTTCAGTCTTCCTTCGCCACTGCTGAATTACATTATATTATAGCCATTAAACACCATTCTTGATACTGTAGTGGTAGTAGTACAACTACAAAATACTGCTTGTGCCCACACAGGTATGTCAGTATAAATCAAGGCTATACCTTACTCCTTTCATTCCGATATTTAAGACGTTCAAATAACCTCAAAGTCTCTCCTCCAGCTCAGCTTGAATAACAACCACGAGAAAAGAATCCTTTTTTGTTGGCGGAAAAGGCTTTTGTCGGTATGGTGGTGGTTAGTTCGTATTTGTGCCATATTCTATTCTATATGCGGTGGTGCATGGTGGTAAGTGCAAACAGGAGAGACTCAAGCGCGCTCTCTCCTTCTCTCTTTACTGATCTATAATTCACGCGACATGTTGTTGGTCTCACACAGGCATAAAGAATGATTGGGGAAGTAGAGGACGAGGAGAAAAAGGATTAATTCCTGGGTTGTTAGTTAAGCATCTTATTATAGGTTGGAAAGGAAGTATTAGAACTTCCGAAAATTTTTAATCTTTTAGTACATTTTGTACGAAGTGAAAAAAGTTTTTTCTTCTCTTTAAAGAAACAAGAAAGTTCTTACAAGAACCATCATCACTTCTACGGGTATTTTAAACTTGAATGTTGGTTGGCTTTGCAAAAAAATGTACCGTGCCTACTTGCCTTTTGTGTAAAAAGATTGCGTTATAGTTTTTTTCTCCGTCCATATATCACGACACACACTTCTTGTTTTTTCATTTTATTCTATTTCTAAGAAGAAAATAGAATGGGCGTCTTTAGATTTCGGAATAAAAGAAAGCAAACTGAAGTGAGATGAAACTGGAAAAGAAAAGATTATTATTATTATTATTATTATGATCACAACATAACAACGATAGCAATCTTATTTTTTGGACAATAGTGTTAAGGTTATTGTTAAGTTAACACGAAATTCTCTTAGAAGGAAGGAGAGAAGATGCATTCACTAAACAGTAATAGCTTTTCCTTCCTCTTGAAGAAATCGCATATATTTTTTATTTATATTCGCGTAACAATAAAATGAATTGTGTATGGATGAATGTGTAGGTATATCAGTTGTTCGGTGGACCATGCCATCTTACTACACAGCACATCTCTGAATGGGAAAAAGGCTATGTTTTATCTTAATGTTAGTTACATCACGTATTCTCCGCAGAAAAAATATGTATCTTTGGAAAGCAAAATGAGATCTCTCACTCTTTTCCACTCTCTTTTCATCTAGGAAGAAAAGCGTGAGAGGACAACCAGGTTTTTTACACATCTTTTCTTTTTTTGTATTGTATCATATATTTACATATATAGGGACCTAATGTGGTGTGTCTGATGGGCTGTAAGCATAAATAAATGAGCCGGTGATTTCATTTCATTTTATTTTTTCCATTGTTGTAGGTTTCTTTTCTTGTTGTTAGAAGGAATGGGGAGTGACGAATCATTACCACCAAGGCTAGTGCATTCTAGTAGTAGAAAACGAGAATACGGCTCCACTCTCTGACGGTAATGAATTAGGTGCTGCTGGTCGGTTCGGCACTCGGCACTGCTCTGCACGAGTCCTTCAGTGTCGTCATCATGATGATGAGATAACATGACTATAAGAGACAAGACGTGAAAATATTATTAAATAGAAAATTAGGAGCCTTTTCATTCTATGAAAATTTTATTTCCTACTTATACTTTTTACTTTACGATAAAAGAAGAAAGTTTACGGTGTATGCATATGCTCATATCTTTGAAGTTTGATTGAAAATGCGTGGAGTAAACTCAAAACGATTTTTCGAGAGCTTGTTCTTTTTGGAGAGCTGACGTGCTTCTCCTTTTTGTGCAAGAGTTCTCTCATTGTTAGTCCATTGTATAAATTATGCTAAAAGTGTTTGATAGACTTGTAAAACACATCTTTTCGATCCCGCAATTGAATTCACCTATCATGCACTTCCCCTTAGAAGAATAAAACAGCGAAAAAGATAAAAGTTCCTTTTATAAAATGCGTTTTCACGGTAGCGGAGCAGATAGTGATGATTACGATGCTCATGAATCATGATGATGATAGTAATATGTATGTATGCAGGTAGATCGTTTTGAAAGTGCAATGCCTTTTCAAAAATGCACAAACATATAGTACTTACCTTATGAATGATGTCCTATAATATTATTGTTTGAAGCCACTTGGCAAATTCAGTAAGCATGATACCACGATTATTTGATGTACTTGTATCAGATCATTATTAGTTAAAAGTTCGTAAGTTAAATTAAATTTCTCTAGGCGTTCATTAAATCCCCGACTGTATGTCGCCATAATATTAGCAAGGCATTGAGAAAGTTACTTAATGCTAAATAAATAGGCATGCTCTTAGAACCTCAAACAGAAGCAGATGTGTGCATTTTTTCAGAACACAACAGAAACCAAATTACTACAGAAAGAATGATGATGACATGTTTCATCTCTTGATTGGATTTATTTTTTCTCTGGCATGAATTTACTTTTATATAGAATTGGTTGCTCAAGCTCTGCTGGAAAACGAAAACAGGATGCAAGAAATGATTAGCTGGAGAGCTACACAAAAAAGATTTCATCGCACTTTTTTTTCGTATTGGGAAGAAAATATTGTATAATTCTTGTAGAAAAGGATTCAAAGGATAAATTAATCTAAAAACATTCCCATGAAATTTTTTTGCCATCCGATTGTAGGAAAATGGAAAATGGAAAGAATTCTATCATGTACTGGTTCATTAGCACAGTAATCAACAAATTCTGATAATTAACTCTGTCACAGTCGTAAAAGTTTCATTCGACTGTGCTTTGTTGGATGTAAACAAAAGGATTTCTAAAAATGTAGTAGTTGGCTATATGGCTGCGTGTGAGATGTTGTAGCTGGCGCTATCAAATGCCCTCTTATTCTTCTCATTAACGTCATAATACGTTGTTTATTGCCTGTCGGATATATGCAATTAACAGATAAACGGTTTCATGGAGAAAGGCATTAGTAGCTCTCATCCACAGCGTCAACAACATTAACTCTTTACCCTAAAACATATTTGAAATGGGTAGACTCACAGTCAGCAAGGGACTTTAAGCTCAATTTTTTTCTGCTGTGGGTTGCTCAACTGGAAACATGGAAAGTGGAATTTTATATTTTACCATGATGATGATCATCATTACACTCAGGTTTGCTACACTATATGATGACTGAAATATATAGTTGAAACGTGCCCATTAGCTGCCAGCGTTATGCCATTTTACTATTATTGTAATGCACTGCATTGGTTGCTAATATTCTCTGAGGAGGAAAGATTTTTTTTTATAAAAAGGGTAAAAAAGGCTTGCATGGTAAGCCATTGAGAGTGAGTGAGGCACAATCATTATTGTAGCCAACGAACGAGTGATAGTGGCTTAACAGAAGAAAATGCCAACACTCACTCAGCAACAGCACATAACAGCGTTTGTTTGGCACCAATGCACATTGCCATTGTTGAAAAGAAGAAGGGAGAACAAATGCGTTTTCAGAAGAAAAACGAGAGCTTTTACTAATGCTAAAATGTATATTGTTATTGCTGTCTACGTATTCGCTTGTCAGATAAAAATCCAAACTGCTGCTGCTCTTGCAATATTTTCGCTTTTTTTCCTTAGTAAAGCAGTGCAAGTCACGGTAGAAGAGTCAGTAGCTGAGATCTTATGAATGGAGGAAGTTGTTCCCTAAGCAAATCCTGTCTTCATCTCGTCGATACTCAAAAAACAATCCAGTAAGTTTCCTTCCTGAATCTGTGCGGCTGCTACTGCTGCTTGCTGTTGTCTGCCTGCCGCTACACGGTTATTCCGGATAAATATTAAAATTTTGGCAATTTTCTTGTGTAAAGTTTGGTGGTAGTAGTGGTGAATGTTCTTTGTAGTCTGGGAAGAGACGAGGTAAACGGTTGTAGATTTAACCGTATAGCACCTAGTAAATAGTTCTACGCAAAAGGTGATACCACTTCTCTAACCGTTACCAAACTTCGGCAGTAAAAAAATTAATAGGGCTTGATACGAATTTGACGATCGTAGTAGTAGTGTTTGCTAGGCGTTAACCGAGGTTGGTAGTTGGTACTAGTGATGGTAATTTCATTTGCATCGGTTTCGGTCATTGGATGCCTCAAAACCGTATGTAACTCATACACATACTCAACTCACAGTATTTCTTGTAAATTCCTTCAAAGTTCAACTCAATAATTTGGCTAAGGAGAAAGAAACTCTTAAATTAAATCAAAGAAAGTTTTGGTTCGTTTGTGAGGAGGAGGTTGGTTGAAGGAGTAAATCACTTTAGGAGGAGGTGAGAGCATCTCATATTTTAAAGTGCAATCACATTTACATTCACATTACATTCTCTAACGAAATTTCGTTGAGCAAATCCCTACGGAAAAGGAACGCTTACTTACACACTTATGCTTCAGAAATAGGTAACGTAACATAACGATAGAAAATTGATTCCACATTGCATTAAACTGACATTAAAATAGATATCACGCAGATGTGAACACGAATAAGTAGACAACAAAGAGACCATTAAAAGAGTGTAATGAGAATCTCTTTTAAAGATATATTTTTTTTAAAAAAGAAGATCCTCCTTACAAAAACTTTTCCCTCATTAGTATTAACAAGAAATCAAGTACACACAATACCTACGCTAGATTTCACCATTAATTTCGGATTTTCCATTAGTTTTTCCTTTTCCTCGGAACTCTTCTAATAGCTTGCAATTAGTCTAAAAAAGAATGAGTGGAAACAGGAACCTACTCTAAGGTAGAGTAAGTTATCCAAATACTCTTTGTTCGTTACTACTTATTTCTGAAAGAGGAAAGTTTTCCTGCATTAAAACACTTTAGGTAGGTAGTAGTCCAATATCATCAACATCAGCAGCATCATCCTCATTGCCAATGCGATCCACTAAAGACCGACAGTACTATAAGACGATCATCATCATCATACTCTCAGGAAAATCCTGATATTCTTCTGTTGTATTAATACATAATTTGGACGCCTAGCTAAAAGCCAAAGCGACGTTTGGTAGTCAACCAGAGCAAACAAAAGAAACACAAAGATGAAGATGATGTTGTTGATGATGATGATGATGACAATGATAATGTGAAAGCAAGCAACCGTGAACGATGAACTGAACAGGGACTAACTTTATGAGAATAAGACGGTAACGAAAAAGGATATACGCATAACAGATTGGACAGTTTCTGCTCTTCAGCAGCA
>JAHZNJ010002453.1:0-10954 GCA_027744475.1 Lepidocyrtus cf. sotoi NNG-2020
TTAGGTACAATCTGGATGGGAACTTACTTTTATAGTGAAGCCTTCCCAAAGAAGCCAGAATAACTGAATAAGCTCGGAACTTTTCATTTGCATTTCATTTCATAGTGTCAACGATCTTCGAATACTATAAAAGTCAAGTTGTAAGTTGTAAGCTTGAAGAACATTGCGAAATTCCTGCATGTAGATATAAAGCGTAGTAATAAACCATATATTTCAGTTTAATCATTAATGCTATCGTGTTTTATGACATAATCTTTACTTTCATGATATATGCTTTTTGTTTTGCTTAATTCAATCATTGAATCAAACAAGAAAAAAGACAAATGACAAAGGATTGTCTTAAATTCCTCCGTGACATAATTTTGTATTTTGTTTTTTCCGTTCCCGATGATCCTACAACGAAATTATGCATTTTCATGAGAAATTTTTCATTTTTACATACCTAAACACATCTACTGTACAGTTGCATAATAAGTTCATGCAATCTCATTTAGCCCCGCATAACACCGGGAACTGGTTGTGCACATTTTTTCATAGTACAAAAAACTCAGAAATTTACAATCCACACATGAAAGTTTGTTGTTTGTCAGTCAGTCAGTGCAGTTTTATATTAAAATTTAATTACTTCTTCTTAACTAATTAGCAATATAAATAACAATCAATTAGTGATTGACGAATGATTAGTTTTAATTGGTTTAATTTAGACGTGAAGAAACCGGTTGCGGTTGGTATAGAATAAAGAGGCTTAGAACACCGATTTTGATTATCAATTTATTATTGCATAAGTTCGATTTTCAAAATGAACCACCCTGATTCACCAGACGACCCAAAACAATTAGATCAAGAACAAAAACCAGGAGATGAGGAAGAAGTTGAAGACGACGCCAGTTATTGTCCGTTCTTCGCTAATTCAGAGCAATTTAGTTTTATCACGAACGGGGCATACTCCGGACTAGAAGAAGCGGAAGATAAAGTTAGCGAAGAAGCTTTGGAAAAACTGTTTAAGCATGTTAGACCCGTGAGAGCTCGGTTTGGAATGCTGGAGAACGCTCATGGAAGTGTTAGATTCTGGCAGGGTTAGCTAACAAAACACCGATGCTGATTTGATTGGCCATTGTCATTCCATTTTAATTAAAAATTCATGTTTATATATTATCGTTTTTAAAACATTAGGGTCGACTGGAGTCATAGCTGCAGTGTATGGACCAAGTGATGTCAGGATGTCTAAGGAACTACCACATCGAGCTGCAGTCGACATTTTATTTAGGCCAAAGATTACCGGAAGTGGTAACACTGCTTCTATGTTGGCTGCTGGAATGATGGGTAAATAAATCCATTCTATATCTGCATACTTACCATTGACCATTTGAGCAGTTAGCAGTGTACCCTTTTTGCTTTACCAAGTTTAACAATAACAATGCATTAATTAAAGTTTGGAATGTGTTTTTATAGATCCAGTTTTGGGAGAAAGGGCAATAGAACAAACAGTAGCGTCAGTCCTTGAAGCAGTAATTCATCTAGAAGACCATGTACAGGCAGGGTTTAATGTCATTTTACACGAGTTCGAGAATGACGGTTGTGTAAGTTTTAAAAGTTACTGTTTGAAGGATTTGGACTTCTATCTTTTTATTTAAAATTCAATTTATGCAATTATATTTCTTTGCCTTTACTAGCTCCTTAGTACTTGTATAAACGCCGCATGTTTAGCCTTATTGAATGCCGGATGTTCTTTAAGGTCTCTTTTTGCAGCAGTTACTTTGTGCGTATGCGGGGAAAAAGTAATTATCGATCCGTGTGCAAGTCAGATTGAAGAACTCAAGGTAAGACTATTTTTATATAAAAAAGCAATAAGAAACAAATGATTGAATCAAAGTTTGATCTTGTCAGTAAGTAAAAATACTTTTTGTTTAAATATCGTTTTTTTAGAAATCCCAGCCGCAGCTCGACATTGCCCTTACCACATTCGTATTGACAAACAAGCATTTGAATAGGTCCTACTCACCGGAAATTCTTCATGTTTCATCGACCGGCAGGGTTTCCCCAAAAGCACTGAGCACCTGTTACAAGCTTTTGACAAAAAATGAGTCAATTGTGTCGGAGTTATTCGGATTCTTTAGCAGGACCATCAGTGAAGACTTGCACAAATCGCTTCTCCAAGTAGGATTGAGTAATGTGAAAGAATCTGATGATGTTAAATCTGAAAAATTAGAAATGGATGTTGAAGACAATGAAGAGGAGGATGAGGAGGTTGGGGATGATGAAGAAGAGGGCGAGCTTGCATCGGATGACGAAGACTTGTGATTCAAATTAAGTGAAATTAATCGTTTTAAAAATACTTTATTATTACTTACTCACTTTATGGATTTTTACATATATAATTAATTAATTTTTTAATAATAATCATTAAAGTCAAGATTGAGAAGATATGTAAGTATTGTTTTATATATTTTACATAATATATATGTAGTAATCTTTAATTGGCTGAGATGGTAGAAAGGAATTTTATATTTGTGTTTATAGTTAAGTATATTTAACTTTTCTCTCTTTCATAAACATACATACATTTCAGTCATGTTTTTAAACTTGTGTCTGCAGAAAATATATGCTTTTTTAAGTATTCATATAACATAAAACATAATAATGAAAAAAACATGGCACAAATTACCGTTTAACTTACAATTTATAATGTAGGTACATATTTTTGAATTACACATTAAGCTTAAGTATCTAAATAATTACACTACATCTTCTTTTATGCCAACCGAATGATCCTTTTCCTTCATAACTCTTCCACTACTTCCAATACTGTTTTTCCTGGAAGCAATTACCACGAGCTGTACATCATTGTCAATGTCCCTCCCTCCGCCACAATCTGTTGAATTATAATTACTGCTTCGTTTATTCCCTCTCATTGGGGAGACATCAATCAGTCTACTGCTCTGATCGTGATCATCGTCGTCGTCAAGAGTCATTACCACCGTGGCTGTGGTTGCCTAGATTATAATCAAGTTTGAAAGAATGATACAAAAGAGAAAAGTGTTAGTTTTCATCCTACACTTGTTCATGGGCTTCTTGTTCGGAAAGAAGTGTTGCTGAGCGTCTTGATGGGGATGAGGGGATACTACTTGTGTTGATGTTCTGTGGTTTGTTTTGTTTTATTGTATGGAAAATGTAGAATGTAGAATACAAACACATATTATATAGGAGCAACAGATATATAGGTGGTGGACGTTCACAATTTTGGATACAATGTCGGTTGACATGTTCAAGCAAAGGTCACACACAATAACAGCAGCCATGTGGGTGGAAGAGGTGGACACATAAAGACACAGAGAGGGTTTCACACAATGACATACAAATAAATAACAAATAAAGCAGAGTATAAGTAAATATATAGATAGAGGTAGATATGCGAATAAAAATATGCTTTTACTTTCTACTGACTATAGTAAAATGATGAGCATATAGCAATTTGAATAACAGGAAACACATAAAATTGTTTTTCAATTGAAAAAATATCGTGGGTTGTTGACTTCAAGTGTTTTTGTAAAGTGGTATAGTATCTTACCATTATCGTAGTGGTAGGGCTGCAAGAATAAGTACTTGGTCTCTGCCCACCACCAGAACATCCTCCCCTGCTCCCTATTTCACTATTTCTCATATCATTTCCCCTCCGGTTTCTCCGAAACAATCTATTCCTCATGTTACCAAGTAGCTTTCCTCCGCAAGAGTATTCATTATATGTGGAATCATGAGTATTTGGAGAATAGGATGGGCAAATGTGCCTTCGAAGAACTGCTAATACTTCTCCATTACAGAAACAAAAGATGAGAGAAACAGCCAGGCCCTGTACTCGAAAAAAAACAAATTTATTTGTATGTACATCATTCTAGCTTTCACGGGGTGACTTGAGATCATTATTATTATGAAGCTCTCTCCGATCCGATAACGGACCACTCAATCTCTTTTCCTTCAAGTTTATTATTATACCTGAAGTGAGCTGGTGAAAGCAGCAACGTATTCATACACCACAGCAGCCCACCTATTCGATTCACTATCCGGTCTGAAAGGGATGATAAAATAATGAAGCCCAAGAAGCGGAATCAAAATGAGAGTCGCTCTTGACGCCTATATTTTCAAGAGAATTTGCAATTAATTACTTGGCAGCTTTATAATCATTTCGAGACTTCAAAACAAGTCTGTGTAGTAGATTGTAGTAATGATAATGTTGGGTGATTTTTTTCTATTTTAACCAACCTTCCTGAGAGAACTGGCACTATCATTTCCTCCTCCCTGAGCAGTGCTTTCTCTCCTTGAAATTCCGCCGTTTCGTTGCTGTTGGTGTTGCTCACCTCCAAGCAATCTGCCGCTGTTGCTCCGTCCGTGGACCGTCCTTGTAACTCTCCTGCTAGCGTTAAGCTTCATTACCAGAACGCGCACGATGTTGATAAGAAACGCAAGACTGACTAGGAGACAGATACAGACTGGGCCGGAAATCAACAGTGACCATTTCGAGTCGTGAATCCAGCATCTGCGTTTAAATTTTTTTAGAAAAGTAATGAATGATGACGATGATGAATAACATGTGCGAGAAAAGGGTTTTAGAAGATGAAAACAAATAAAATATTTAAAAAGGTAGAAACAAAGTTGTGGTGGATTGCAAACAAAAAGACTCACTCTTTTCTTTCCGTGGGATCGCTGTCAGACCCTCTGAAAGCGGTGTACATTCCAATCGGGATACTGTAAGAATGTGGATGACGGCACAGTATATCTGTGAGAAAAACCAAACATTAAAACAAATGATAATTTTCATATTTTTCATAAGTGCTTTTGGGAAAGAAAGAAAGAAAAAGCAATATAAGCATTTTTGCACACATTATGAAAGTTTGCACAAGCATATAATAATCATAATAATTTTTTGAAGAGTGAAGGCTATGGCTAAAAATAAACTTATCTTTCACCACTAATGCAAATTGCAATTATTTTTATGCATTTCTTGGAACCATTCCAGAACTTTTCAGTCATTTACATAAAAACAAGCTGGAAACTGCATCATTTCTCCCATAATGCCCCAGTACCTTAATATTAGTATTAAGCACCTTTTATTGCCATTACTTGAATTTTTCAGGTCCAAAGAGAGAAAAAAGGAGAGAAAGAAAGATCCACATATTTATTTCATGAAATACATAAGAACTGAAACTGAATTGACTCACTTTGAAAGTAATATACACCAAATGTCATGCTACAAAAAACCTCGCCACTCACAACTCTCAATCTCAATCCCCTTAAGGAAAAGTTTTTTGTGCTCTGTATTTTCTTCGCCCAATCTTTTTCAAAATGAGACCATCATGCTACTTACTTTTATTTATAAACTACTAAATAAAACTTCAAAACTTGGGCTATTGTTGTTTTGTTGGGACCCATTCGTCTACGGAAAATGCAAAATGCAACACATGCTCCAAAAAGCATACGTTTCAATACCACCAAAGGGCATAAGCCATAGATGTTCAATATTAAGAATGAGAGAGCTAAAAAGAAAGAAAGTATAGTAACCCAAAAAACTAGAGAAGAACATAAACCAGCTTCCGTTTCTTACACAATATCATCATCAACGCATCCTTATAAACTTTCTTTGTGCTGTGGTGAGTAGTGATGGTGGTAAGTGAGTCAAAGGAGAAAGGATGAGCCAGTAAGAAGAGAGAAAAGACCTCCTTTCCCTTTTTTAAAGAGAAAACAATGGAAAAGGCAAATAAGTGAAAGTGAGTGAATACCCAAGCTCAAATCCATATAACAAAAACACCACTTTACTCATTTCCCGTCATGTCCATATTATTTGCATGGGGTCTCTGTTTTTCTTTTGCTTCCATCGCTATCGCTATTGCCCATTTTCTCTGTTGCCCTCCTCTACATTTCACTTTTTCTTTTCGTTTGTTTCTCTCTCTCTCTCTCTCATGTCAAAAGTTCCTTGCTTAACTTCTGTAACTCTTTTCCAGTAACATCCTCTCCGCTTCTTCTGTGTTCCTGGCTAATACTCATCCTCTCTCGTTTTCCCTTTTAACTTGTCATATCTACTTTCAAGAGTTGTGGTGACATGACACGAAATCTTTTTTTCCTTACTTAGTTTTTGTTTGGAAGAGAGAAGAGGAACGGATTGTGTGTGAGTGGATGAAAGTGGGAAAACAGGAAATTGTCGTTTGGAAATAAATGCCTAAGCTGAAAAAGGGAGTAGAGCAGTAAACAGGATGGTCAGTTTTACTAGTTTTACAGCAGAGAAAAAGTTCAGGAATAAGCTAGAAAATACTTTGAGAAAATGCCTTTATATTTTTTCCAACATTGTAATTTTCTGTATACATATTACTTATTCAGATGGCTTTGCGATAAACCGAGAAACAAAGTCAAAAAGTAACACTGAAAATCATGATAAGTTTCCTTCCGCTTTTATTTGATATACGCAGAAGATACAGAATACAGAAGTAGAGCGATGCGATGTAGGAAAGTCTTTTGAGTAAGATAAGAAATAAGAGATTGAGTAAATTGTTTTTTCTTGGGATTTGTTGTTGAATCTCGTAAAAAATGCGATTCTTCAGTGAAAAACGTAGTTAGAATTACAAGGATAATATAATATAATATTATTATGATGATGATGATGAGATAGGATTGAAGCCAGGCTTAAGCCGTCAGAGATGAAGTACACAGGTGAGCCGGTGCTTTTTATATTTTATTGGATGGGGCATTCGGGAATTTCCTAGCTGGGCTAGGATGGTCTCACTCTCACATCATAGCATAGTCATAGTCTTACGGAACGGAACTTCTTCTCTTTCTTCTTCACTATAACACTTTACAGATGTGGATGGATGTTAGTTTGCTTCTTCATGGACAAGTAGATTTTGACTTTCGACCAAAATAAACCACAAATGAGACGTTTCCTTTTTGAAATTTGAAGGTTTTTGTCGTGTCGTGCATTACATTTGTTGTTATATTATTAGTTATGGCATATTATTCGTTTAGTGGGGCCAAGTGAGATTTAAATAAATGAAGAAGAGGATTAGCAACTTACATAATACATTTAGCACTCTACGTAATAGCCTCTATTTAACGTTTTATTAGTAGGCGAGAGCAAGCGAGCGGAGCGGAGCAAAGAGCACAAAAGTTTACATAATTCGTGTTTGCTGAACATGACATTTGCTCTTGCGGCGCATGCAAAAAAAAAGAAAGCGTCCGTCCATTTCATAACATTTAATTCACGTTTTACCTGATTCAGCTCATTAACGGTAATCCCGGAGTTGACAACGGTCCTGTACCAAACCAGCCAGAGAGTGTTGTTTATGATGAATGATGCAAACAGGTGCTTATGAATAGTTACCCGGGTATGATTCAGCTCATTAACGGTAATCCCGGAGTTGACAACGGTCCTGTACCAAACCAGCCAGAGAGTGTTGTTTATGATGAATGATGCAAACAGGTGCTTATGAATAGTTACCCGAGTGCACGAAAGTGACCTAAATACATACATTTCAAATGATTTAATCCACATTTTATTTTTTATTTTTTAGTTTTTATATAAATGTTATTCAAATGGTGCGACACATTTTAAAAAATCGGACTTTTCTATTTATAAACTTTGTGAGGTCTGCTGCTGCTGCTGCTGGTTCTCATTTTTTTCATTTTACACAACTCAAGAAATCAAGATAAAAAAATTACACGCAATAACGCGGCAGAAAGAGCGAACAGAACAGATGCGGAATTGCGGATGTGTGTGTGACTGTGTTTGTGTTTGCTTGCATAGTTTTTATGTTGATGATGATGATCATGATGATGATTATGTTGTTGGTGTGGGGTTTCATTCAGTTATGATTACGTGTTCCTTCGTATTTATGGGTTAATATAAATTCATATGAGATCGGATTTATTTTTTTCTGAACTGAAGAAGTGACGATGATGATGACGATGATGATGATGCGATATGCAGGATTGGATTATTTAATGTATGTTTATGTGTTGGATTTACGAACTTGAGAGTTATGAGACTACAAGATATTTATGAATGACTGGCTTTTCAGCTTTTCCACCGTAAAATATTACTCTTCTTACTTTTACAGGTTTTTGCATCAGTTAAGTTAAAAAGTACAACTGGTTCTTTCTCCTCTTCTGTCTGATAATCATCATAATAAAATCCAGAGAGCCGCAATTAAACGCAGAAAGCGTAAAAGAGAGGCTTTTATGCTTGTTTTGCAGCCTGTAGTTGGAATAATATGCACTTGCTTTAGTAGGTATTTATTTTCTCCTTTTAAATAATATGTCCATAAGATAAGTCAATCCATATGTGATAATAATGATGAGTGGGAAACCGGTAAACGGGGCGTAATGAAAATGTCTATTTCTCATTTTCATCTTTTGGAAATGTGCTTAAATTTAGCATAAAAAGTTGGTTCCTCTTCCTATTAATTGAAGCGGGCATAGATAATATTGCTTTTCTAGTAGTAAAAGGAATGATGAGCAACTCCCAGGAAGGAACTCAGGAAGACCAGCAGAAGAGGAAGAAGAAAATAATATATCTGTGTTTCAATTTCAATGCAACGCAACGTAACTCAAACTTAACAGCATCACTCCAAAACTCAAAAAAACATTCCAACGAACAAGAAGTTTCCTATTTTCTTCCTGTTGTGGATTGTGTGTTGTGTAAGTAATGACGATGATGATTATGGGAACTATGCCTATTCCGTTTTCGTTCTTTCGTGAATCTCATTCGTTGCTCTTGGGCGTTTCATAATGCTACTTTGATGATGATGAGAAGGAGGATGTTGTTGGGACACACACAAACACACACTTTAGCAAAAAAAGGAACAAAGTTATTATGATGATATGGGAGACTGTTGAACCGTTTTATTATCAAATCTCTCGTCACTCGAAATTGTTTGTTAAATTAAGCGTGTGTGTATGTATTAAACGTGAAAATATTGCATGATGCTGCTGGGCTATATAGTCTGTTTTGTATTATGTGTGGGGTAAATAGAATTTCGCTAGGACGAAATTGATACTTTACCAGAAATGATAGAAATGAAATAAATTATGTGGAATTTAATATTAAAAATTATATTTTTTCTAGGTTTTGGGAATGCACGTGAATGGGGTCACAGTGGAATGTGAGAAATGTTATAATATAACAGATTATGTATAGGAAAACTGTTTTGAATTGAATGTCGCATGAATTTTCATATTTTCTCCCAATTTCATTTTAAATATTTCGAAATATCACAGAGGCAAATTTGTTTTGATAGATTAAGGACACTTTAATGTGGTCATGTTGTCTGCAAAAACATGATATGGCGTGTTCTGCTATGCTGCCTTCTGCTCTCTCTTTAATTGCGCGCATGAATCCCTTTCCAACTTCCCATTCCAACGTAAAAACAAGAAAATAATTTTACTATAATAAATATTTACTGCAAAAGATTTGTATGAATGTGTTTTATTCCCATCATGCTTTGAAATTATTTGATGTGGGTTCTTGGTTTTTGTGAAGTGTTGCGTAAATTATTTAAAACCATTTAGCCTTGAGTTCTTGCTTGTCTGTAAATTTCAAATTTTGATGGTAATTTTACTTCACCAGCAGCGCAGCACCCCCACTATATTTATTGCTAATGTTTTGTAATACAAGAAGAAGACTTACCTAAATCTGCAGAAAATGAAAAGGGAGAGGATGAGAGCACAAACAGAGATCAAGTAGCCGACTTCATACACCAAATTTACATTTTGGTATACCTAGAGGGAACAAGAAAAATCATTGTGAAAAATACAGAATATAGACTTGATTGTCGCTGCTGCTGCTGCGTTCTTGTTAAAATATTACTTTCATTTTATACGGTTAATTAATTCCCATGAATAAAATACAGTGACATGTTGCATACGTAGTAGTGAATAAACAAAAACAAACTGGTTTTATATCTACGGATAATCAAGCTAACGTGGTACTTAGTACTTACTCTATCCACAACAATTTACCTGGTTAAATTATTATTCTCTCTGCTTCTCCTCTCCTCTGCTTTGTATTTACGTATTCACCAAGTAGGTATTTCCCTTTCTTTACCAGTGAAAAGATCAAATTATACAAAAGACAGATAAAAATCTACAGCTTATTCATTTAAGCTTTCTATTACGCCACACATTTGTCACTTGTATCCCTATCCATGCTCCCTCAAAAACCTCCACTACCACCCCACCAGTGCCAGTGCCACCGCCACATGAAAGAACATTTCTATTAAGAACGCAGCAGCACCAGCACCATTATTCTCATTAATTCTGCGTGCTAATCTCACTAAAAAATCTAATCTTTAATAAACCCTCTTAGTTTTGAGCCACGAAAGCAAACTCTTTTACTACTGCTGTAACACAAGCACTCATTATTACAGCGTTTAGGAAGGTGACTACACAGCAGCAGTAGCTAGTTTAGCTGCAAGCAATAAAACAGGAGAAGTGTTTAATATTGAGGAAACTTTCCCCGTTATTATTAATATTGCAGGCCTTTAGGGCTGTATTCTTTTAAATATTTATATTTCTCAAATAGTCAAATTCAAATGGAATAAAATTATTATAAAATTGCGTGCCCGGTTTATGTATTTCATTAAACTACTTTATCATAATCATCTGTCACTTTAAAAAAACAAAAAGAAACTTCTATGTACTGTACATGTAGGCTACTTTCTACCTTTTATTTTCTGCTGGAAATAAACTTCCATTGACGTTTAATAAAAAAAATCTTTTATGCAAAACGCGTTCACATACTTTAGATAAAATTGCCCCAATAAACTAGAAAAAATTCCTCAACGATCAACGATCCCTTTTCTGTAGTAAATAGAAAAAAATACTCACCTGTAAAGCCTCCAAGTCCACGCAAGTTGTGTAATTAGACCAAGTCAGATTCGTCAGCGGATGCTTGAACCACGTCCCATCTCTGAGA